>PISW01012726.1:0-30644 GCA_004023785.1 Mungos mungo | reverse complement strand
GAGTGATGTTGAGCATCGTTTCATGTGCCTGTAGGCCATCTGGATGTCCTCTTTGGAGAAGTGTCTGTTCATGTCTTCTGCCCATTTCTTCACTGGGTTATTTGTTTTGTGGGTGTGAAGTTTGGTGAGTTCCTTGTAGATTTTAGATACTAGTCCTTTATCTGATATGTCATTTGCAACTATCTTTTCCCATTCTGTCGGTTGCCTATTAGTTTTCTTGTTTCCTTTGCAGTGCAGAAGCTTTTTATCTTGATGAAGTCCCAAGAGTTCAGTTTTGCTTTCATTTCCCTTGCTTTTGGGGATGTGTCGAGTAGGCGATTGCTGCGGTTGAGGTCTAGGATGTTTTGTCCGACTTTCTCCTGGAGGGTTTTGATGGTTTCCTGTCTCACATTCAGGTCCTTCAGCCATTTTGAGTTAAATTTTGTGTATGGTGTAAGAAAGTGGTCTAGTTTCATTCTTCTGCATTTTGCTGTCCAGTTCTCCCAGCACCACCTGCTAAAGAGGCAGTCTTTTGTCCATCACATATTCTTTCTTACTTTGTCAAAAATTAATTGGCCATACATTTGTGGGCCCAGTTCTGGGCTCTCTATTCTATTCCATTGGTCTATGTGTCTGTTTTTGTGCCAATACCATACTGTCTTGATGATGACAGCTTTGTAGTAGAGGTGAAAGTCTGGGATTGTGATGCCTCCTGTTTTGGTTTTCTTCTTCAATATAACTTTGGCTAATCGGGGTCTTTTGTGGTTCCATACAAATTTGAGGATAGTTTGTTCCAGCTTTGAGAAGAATGTTTGTGCAATTTTGATGGGGATTGCATTGAATGTGTAGATTGCTTTGGGTAGTAATGACATTTTCACAATGTTTATTCTTCTGATCCATGAACAGGGAATGTTTTTCCATTTCTTGGTGTCTTCTTCAATCTCTTTCATAAGTTTTCTATAGTTTTCATCACATAGGTCTTTTACATCCTTGGTTAGGTTTACTCCTAGGTATTTGATAGTTTTTCGTGCAATCGTATTGTAAATGATGGAAAATAATTGCAAATGTTAAAAAAATAAATTGTATTATATTAACAAAATAAATAAAAGGTCCAGAGTCACTCTCAGAACAATAAAAAGAAAAAGGTATTTGCATGGCCCTCGATATCACATCCCTTTGCAGAGTTTCTCATTTTCTTTAACTGAAGTTTCTTTTTTTGACCATTTATTGATAATGATAATAATCTTTTATTTTTAAACAACGTTTAAGAGTTTTACAGTCATTTCACGTTTACTATTTCATTTGCTTCTCACAAATTCCTGTGATTGCTATGAATATGAACTTGCCTGAAATCACATGTTCTGTTAGTAGCAAAGAAAAGATTGAAACTCAGGTTTGGAGATCTCTCCAGTGCTCTTTAGAATATGGTATGGTGTTTCTTCACTATTTAAAATAAAAAGCATAAACATAACAAAAGCAAAACTTGTAGACCTCAAAGGATCAGGGACCCGGGGCCTGGAAGGAACTGAGAAAAAGAGATGACAGTTTAGCAGGGCACAGGGGACTCTGAACCGACAACCCAAGGTCCAAAACTTTATTATGCATTTTCATATATACTCTCACAGATATATGAACCAACAACGATTAGTTACAGCACTCGATCTTAGCCAAAAAGTCGAGAAGCGATGCCAATGATTAGTTACAAAAGCTTAGTGAAGTATGGCAACAATGTACATCTGGTATACCTGCAGTACGGTAAACAACATGCAGGAGTAGTCTCAGCAGAAAAGCAAGATATGATAGGAATCTTTTTGGCAGGATGAAATACAAAGAGGGGAGTAAACACACTGTGCTATTTACTGCTGTCTTCCTTTAAGCAAAGCATTTTTATCTGTGTACTCATGAACAGGCGACGTTCCAAGGGCATTTCGCTCAAGTCCTCCTGGTTTGTTTTCAACCCCACACTCTTCAGTTTTCACAGAGATCTCGGACCTTGGACAAATATGCACCTGTGGTCATGACACTGATCTGTTTCCCACAAAAACTTTTAGCTGAGCAATTTTCAGGCACGTGTCTGAGGTATATAATACACCTTACTTCTTTTCCTTATACAAATTTAAACATTTTTTTCCAGGTTTCCAATAGAGTACTTTTCATTCAAATAGGGACATATCAGTATAAATCTTTGTTTCCTGTAATACTTTCTTAAATAAAAAATAATAATTGTCACTTCAAATTGTGATGATCTGTCTTTATATGAAGATATATGTTGGTTCTCAAAAATATGTAATATGAAAAGTTCTCAAGGTCTATGACAAAGATATTCGTTCAATCAAAATCTGTGCATTTAGCAAGTATCTGTTCATAATTCTATATAAAGATCACATTATGCCTTTGAGATAAAAATGAACGTAAGGCATAGCTTTTTGTAGGCTGTGGCAAGTAAAAAAAAAAAGGAAAGGAAAACAAATTAAGAATATTTCCTGCTTTCATGGAGCATACTTCCTACTGGGCATAGAGTATGAAAAATAAGTGCTTGCATTTCAAAAGGCAGGGTATTGCCAATAGTGATAGACTTTGTAATTTGACTTAAAAATTAAGGGATAGACAGAGGGGAAGGAAGAAAAAAACAGTATAAGCAATAGTGCTGAGATGGGAATGGATTGTTCTTATTTAGGTGACCTTTGAATGATAAGCTAAGAGAATTAGATTTTATCGTATAAGTATTTGAATAGGGCACAGGATGATGAAAATAATTTTTAAAGAGAGCAGTCTGGTAGCTACATAAAGTCTGTATCTATAGCACATCACCTCAGCAATGCACATTGTCTTTGAATAATTTAGTTTTAGATTCCTGTATCTGCACTCCAGATATATTTTTCCTTATCTCATTCTTATCTCTCCCCTCCGAAGGATTTTTGCTTTCAGACTGCTTTTGTCATTTCTGTCCCCCATTTCTTTTGTTCTTTTCTTTTCTTATTTTCTTTCTCCTTTTGGTTTGCTTATTTACTTGATTTGTCTGTGCATTGGTGTGCTTTTGTTCTCTGTGTGTTTGTCTGTTGTTCTTTTCAGGACTACCTCAAGAAACAAGCCAAAACACATAGTGGAGAGCCCCAAATACCACTGAGGAGGGAAGTAAAATAATCAAAGGCACAACAAGAGAAACAAAGACACACCATTAAAAGAATACTTCCTGTCTTCTTCAATATTACTTTGCTATTTGAGTTTTTTTCTGTGTGTGTGGTTCCATACGGATTTTAAGATAGTTTGTTCTAGCTTTGAGAAGAATGCTGGTGCAACTTTGATGGGAATTGCATTGAATGTGTAAATTGCTTTGGGTAATAATGATCTTCAGATCCATGTTCACTGAATATTTTTCCATTTCTTTGTGTCTTCTTCAATTTCTTAAATAAGTCTTCTATAGTTTTCAGCATACAGGTCTTTTACATCTTTGGCTAGATTTATTCCTAGGTATTTTATGCTTTTTAGTGCAATTGTGAATGGGATCAGTCTTTTGATTTCTCTTTCTGTTGCTTCATTTTTGGTGTATAAGAATGCAACCGATTTCTGTACATTGATTTTGTACCCTGCAACATTACTGAATTCATGATCAGTTCTAGAAGGCTTCTGGTGGATTCAATCGGGTTTTCCATGTGGAGTATAATGTCATCTGCGAAATGTGAAAGTTTGACTTCTCCTTTGCTGATTCTGATGAATTTTATTTCTTTTGTTGTCTTATTGCTGATGCTAGGATTTCCAGGACTATGTTAAACAACAGTGGTGAGAGTGGACATCCCTGTCGTGTCCCTGACTTAAGGGGAACAGTTCTCGGTTTTTCCCCATTGAGGATAACATTAGCTGTGGGCTTTTCATAAATGGCTTTTATGATGTTTAAGTAAGTTCCTTCTATCCCGACTTTCTCGAAGGTTTTTATTAAGAAGTGATGTTGTGTTTTGTCAAATACTTTTTTTGCATCTATCAACAGAATCATATGATTTTTCCTTCCCTTTTTATTAATGTGATGAATCACGTTGATGGATTTGCAAATATTGAATCAGCCTTGTAACCAGGGAATGAATCCGCTTGATCATAATGGTAATTCTTTTATATACTGTTGATTTCAATTTGCTAGTATCTTGTTGAGTATTTTTGTAACCGTACTCATTAGGGATATTGGCCTGAAGTTCTCTTTTTATGTTGGGTCTCTGTCTGGCTTCGGAATCAAAGTGATATGTGCTTCGTAGAAAGAGTCTGGTAGTCTTCCTTCCATTTCTATTTTTTGGAATAGCTTGAGAAGGATCGCTGGTAACTCTGCTTTAAATGTCTGGTAAAATTCCCCTGGGAATCCATCTGGCCCTGGGCTTTTATTCGTTGGGAGAGTTTTGATAACTGATTTGATTTCTTCACTGGTTATGGGTCTGTTCAGATTTTCTATCTCTTCCCTTTTGAATTTTGGTAGTGCCTGTGCCTTTAGGAATTTGTCCATTTCATCTAGATCGTCCAGTTTGGTGGCATATACTTTTTCATAGTAATCTCTGATGTTTGCTTTTATTTCTGAGGGATCTGTTGTAATAGATCCATTTTCCTTAATGATTTTGCCTATTTGAGTGTTCTCTCTTTTCTTTCTGAGGAGCCTCGCTAGAGGCTTATCAATTTTGTGTATTTTTTCAAAAAAACCAACTCTTGGATTCATTGATCTGTTCAATTGTTTTTGTGGATTCTATCTTGTTTAATTCTGCCCTGATATTTATTATTTCTCTTCTTTTGCTGGGTTTGGGGTGCTCATGCTGCTCCCTTTCTAATTTCCTTAAGCGCTCTGTTAGGTTTTGAGTTTTCACTTTTTCTAGTTTGTTGAATTATGCCTGGATTGCAATGAACTTTCCTCTTAGGACTGTCTTTGCTGCATCCCAAAGAGTTTGTATTGTTGTATTTTCATTTTTGTTTGTTTCCATATAGTTTTTAATTTCTTCCGTTACTGCCTGATTCACTCAGTCATTCCTCAGTAAGGTAGTTTCTAACCTCCACATTTTTGGAGGTTTTCCAGACTTCTTCCTGTGGTTGATTTCAAGTTTTATAGCATTGTGATCTGAATGTGTCCATGGTATGATCTCAATTCTTTTGTATTTATGCAGGGCTTTTTTAAGATCCACTATGTGATCAGTCTTGGAGACCGTGGCATTTGTACTCGAGATGAAAGTGAATTCTCTAGCTTCAGGATATACAGTTCTAAATATATCTATTAATTCCATGTGTTCCAGTGTGTCATTCAGGTCCCTTGTTTTTTTAGTGATTTTTTTTTGTCTGGTTGACCTATCAATTGTTGTACGTGGGGTATTAAAGTCCCCTACAATTAGCACTTTCTAATGAATAAGATTGCTCCTGATTGTGATTAGTTGTTTTATGTTTTTGGGAGCTCCCCAAAACAGCATATAGATGTTTATAATTGTTATTTCTTTCTTAGGTAGAAACCCATTAGTTATTAAATAATATTCTTCTTCATCTTTTGCGGGGGACTAGCCCACGCACCCCAGTCGAAAGGTCCTGAGTAGGGGGTTGGTGTCGGCGCAATATCTCTAGAAAAGAAGATGAACAAGACGGACAAGACAAGACAGACCAGACAGACAACGTGGATGGTGGTAAAGCCACGTTTTACTGAGATGGTCAGGGTCTTATATACCATGGGTGATTACATCATTTCTTTAATGGTTACATAGTTCAAGGTCTTTGAAGTGAAGACATGCTCTGGAACAGGACAGGTGTAAATATCAGGAATTATCAAGTCATTGGAAGAGAAGGATTCCCTAATAATAGTCTGGTTCCAAGCAGAAGATGAGCCTGAAGATTTCTATGAGGATATTTACATTTCTTAAGACCCCTCATCAGTTATGCATGGGCAAGATGCTAATCCTTTAATAGGCAAATCTTTTCGCAGACATTTGCAGTTTACTCCCAACAGCAGACAAAGAGCTAGAAAGAAAAGTAAGGGGAGGGCTGGCGCCACTGACAGAACCAAGTTGATTCAAAGCCTAAAAGTATATGTCTCTTTACAAAGCAATGAGAAAATCACAGACAGGATGAATAGAAGCCACACGTGTGGCGCAGGAGGCCAAATATTGTTTGAGGGTTATTTTTGCCTACTGGGCCCCAACAATCTTTTTTTTTTATAGAATCTTTTTTTAAAATAGTTTATTGTCAAATTGGTTTTCATACAACACCCAGTGCTCTTCCCCACAATTGCCCTCCTCTATCACCACCACCTCTTTTCCCTCCTCCCCCTTCCACTTCAACCCTCAGTTCATTTTCAGCATTCAGTAGTCTCTCAAGTTTTGCATCCCTCTCTCTCCCCAACTCTCTTTCCCTCTTCCCCACCCTCTGGTCCTCCATTAGTTTTCTCCTATTTTCCTGTTAAACCTATGAGTGCAAACATATGGTATCTGTCCTCTCTGCCTGACTTATTTCGCTTAGCATGACGCCATCAATGTCCATCCACTTTCCTACAATTGGCCATATGTCATTCTTTCTCATTGCCATGTAGTACTCCATTGTGTATATATACCACATCTTCTTGATCCACTCATCAAGTGATGGATATTTAGGCTTTTACCATGTTTTGACTATTGTTGACATTGCTGCTACGAACATTGGGTTACATGTGCTCCTATGCATCAACATTTCTGTATCTCTTGGGTAAATCCCTAGCAGCGCTATTGCTGGGTCATAAGGGAGTTCTATGGATAGTTTTTTGAGGAACCTCCACACTGTTTTCTAGGGTGGCTGCCCCAGTTTACATTCCCACCAACAGTGTAGGAGGGTGCCCGGGTAAGGGTGTGGAGAGACGGGCACCCTTCTTCATCTTTTGTCACTGTGTTTACTTTAAAGTCCAGGTTTTCTGATACAAGTATGGCTACTCTGGCTTTCTTTTGGTGTCCAGTCTCATGGTAGATATTTCTCCATCCCCTTTCTTTCAATCTGAAGGTGTCTTCAGGTCTAAGGTGAGTCTCTTGTAAACAGCAAATAGATGGATTTTGGATTTTGATCCATTCTGCTACCCTGTGTTGTCTGACTGGGGTATTCAGTCCATTTACATTCCGTGTTATTTTTGAGAAATGTGGGTTTATATTCACTGTGTTTCCTGTGGAGTGCATGTTTGTAGTGATGTCTCTGGTACCTTATATTCCTTGCTACATTTCCCTCATAGAGTCCCTCTTAGGGTTTCTTGTAGGGCTGGTTAGGTGGTGATGAATTTTCTCAACTTTTGTTTATTTGGGAATATCTTTATCTCTCCTATTTTGAATGACAGACTCACTTGATAAAGACTTCTTGGGTGCGTATTTTTCCTGTTCATCACATTGAAGATTTCCTTCCATTCCTTTCTGGCCTGCCAAGTTTCAGTAGATAGGTCTGCAAACACTCTGATAGGTTTCCATTTGTATGTTAAGGATCTTTTATCCCTAGCTGCTTTCAGAATTATCTCTTTAACTTTATGTCTTGCCAGTTTCACTATGATATGTCTTGCTGAAGGTCGGTTTACATTGCATCTTAGTGGAGTTCGGTATGTCTCTTGAATTTCAATGTCTTTTTCCTTCCCTAAATTAGGGAAATTTTAGTGTTTAATTTGGTCCAGTACCCCTTTAGGTCCTTTTTCTCTTTCTTTCTCTTCAGGAACTCCTGTGATATGGATATTGTTCCATTTGATTGTATCACTCAGGTCTCAAAATCTCGTTTTGGGCTCCTGTATCAATTTCTCTCTCTTCTTCTCTGTTTCTTCCTTTGCTATAACTGTGTTTTCTAATTCACCTCTTCTCCTCTCTGCTTCTTCAATCCGTGCATTGGCAGCCTCCATCTTATTATTCACCTCATTTATAGCCTTTTCTACCTTGTCACAACTATTTTGAAGTTTCCTAGTCTTTGTATCAATATTTCTCTGACAGCTTCTATGCTTTTTTTCAAGCTTAGCAATTAATTTTATGAGAATCGTTCTAAATTCTTGTTCAGTTATGTTTCTCGTGTCTGTTTTGAGCAGTTCTGTCCCTGTGATTCTTCCTGGAATTTCTTTAGAAGAGAGTTCCTTCATTTCATTATTTTGGCTGGCTTTCTGTCTCTTATCATTTTTTAAATTTCGTTCTGCAGTGCGCACCTATTAGTATGGGTCTATTAAAGGAGGCTCTTTGACCATCCAGGGCCTGTCGTTTCAGGAGTTATTCTTTTAATGGTGTCTCTCAGTTTCTTTTTTTGTGCTTGTAATTAATATATTTTCTTACTCAGTGATATTTGAGACTTTCCACTATGTGTGCTTTGACCTGTTTTTTGAGGTATCCCTGAAAAGGAACACAGACAAACACACAGGAAACACAAGCATCCAAATGCACTGACAGATCCAGTAAACAAGCAAACCAAATGGGAAAGGAAAAAAAAAAAAAAGAGAGGTCAGGAAAGGAAAAAGAATGAAGAAAAAAAAAAAAAACAGAGGCACAGAGACAGCCAGAGATAAAGGATAGTCTGAGAGCCTAAAACCTCCGGAGGCTAAAGATAATCATGAGGTAAGCGAAAAATATCTGGATGGTAAAGATTTATCTAATCATAGCAGTGTTAAATATTGGTTTTTCCCAGACTCCAAGGGGAAAAGGGAGAGAAGGAAAATAGAAAAAGAGAAAAGAGAAAACAAGGGAAAATTTGTGGAAGCTTAAAAGTTAAAAATAATTAGGATAGAAAAAATTGAAAACAAATAAAACAGCAGGAAGAGAAAAATCCAGCTCTTCAGTGTGGATGGGCGTGGTTCAACGTAAGTATGTTGGGTCTCCGGCCCTGGTCTCTGAGGCCCCACCTTAGTGAATGCAGGGAGAAGAATGGTGGCACCTCAAGTCCCTCTCACACCATGTGTTGCCAGACACTCTCTTGATTCCAACCTCCCCGTGCCATGGCGGGTCAAATTGTTTTGGTTTTCTAAGGTCTGCTAGGCCTTCAAATCCCTTTAATATTTCTACCACCTTCAAAGCAACCTCTGGCAGCCAGGCAGTTTTCTGGTCAGGGCTGCGCAGGGGGACTTGGAATCCAGCACTTCCCTCGCTCCACCTGAGGTCTGTGGGCAGCTAGACCCACAGGATAACAAGCCTGCTGAGGGGGTCGGATTTCTCTCCCTGAGCCCAGTGGCTGGGAATGGAAATTTTGTCTCTCTGCCTCAGCAGTGGCTAAGGTCTCCCTTTAGTCTCTCCTCTTCCACTTGGCTCCTTACCTCCCTGGGAGCTGGTTTGCGCCCAGTGTCTTGTACTGCTGACTCGCACAGTGTAACCATCTCCCGTGCAGTGCAGCAGGCTCCTAGGCAGCTCTCAAAATTCTGTGCCAACGTGCACATCCATCCTTCATGCTCCTGGCCCTGCACGGTGTTGTGCAGCCTCCAGACCCGTGCTCTCTTTGGCCAGGGACTAAGTTTCTGGGCACTCTCTTTCCAGCTCCACCTTGAGCTGGCACCCCCTCCCTCAGTCTCCGTCCCTGCCTCACTCACAGTCATCTGTGTGGCTGATGTCAATGAGGGGTCAGTGTGTACACTGCTACTCCTGGAGATTAGAAAGTTGTGGCTTTTAAATCCTGTCAGTTTGATGTTTGCAGGCGTGCTGAGGTATTGGTTTTCCCTACTTCTCTGCCATCTTGCCGCTCCCCCGCAACCAAGAATCTCTTATCCAGCGAGCCTGTCATTCAAATTAGAAGGAGAGATAAAGGTTTTCCCAAATAAACAAAATTTGAGAAAATTCATCACCACCAAACCAGCCCTACAAGAAATCCTAAGAGGGACTCTCTGAGGAAAATGTAGTAAGGAATATAAGGCACCAGACACATCAAAACAAGCATGAACTCTACAGGGAACTTTATGATACTAAACCCACATTTTTCAAGAACAACACTGAATATAAATGGACTAAATGTTCCAATCAAATGGCACGGGGGAGCAGAATGGAATCAAAAACAAAATTCATCTATTTTCTGACTACAAGAGACTCGTCTTAGACCTGAAGGCACTTTTAGATTGAAAGAAAGGGGATGGAGAAATATCTATCATACGACTTGAAGTCAAAAGAAAGTTGGAATAGCCATACTTATATTGGACAAACTGTACTTTAAAGTAAAGGCAACAACAAATGATGAAGAGGGACATTATATAATTACAGGGTTTCTACACCAGGAAGAGCTAACAATTATATACCTCTTTGCGCCATTTTCAGAAGCACACAAATACATAAAACAGCTAATCACAAACAGAAACAATCTTATTGATAAAAATATGCTTATCGCAGGGGATTTTAATACTCCACTTACAAAAATGGATAGGTCAACCATACAGAAAATCACTAAAAAAAAAAATGGACCTGAACTGCACATTGGAACAGATGGAACTAATAGATATATTTAGAACTCTGCATCCTGCAGCTTGGGAATACAATTTCTTCTCGAGTGCCCATGGCACATTCTCCAAGATAGATCACATAATGGGTCATAAAACAGCTCTCCATAAATTGAGATGACACCATGCACACTTTCAGATCACAAAGAAATGATAATTGAAGTCAATGACACAAAAAGTCTGGAAAAACCTACCTTCAAAAATGTTGAGATTAAGAACCACTCTACTAAAGAACGATTGGGCCAATCAGGCAATTAGAGATAAAATTGAAAAATATATGGAACCAAATGAAAATGAAAATACAACAATCCAAAATCTCTGGGACGCAGCAAAGGCAGACCTAAGAGGAAAGTATATTGTAATCCAGGCCTATTTCAACAAACTAGAGAAAGTGCAGATTCAAAATCTAACAGAGCACCTACTGGAACTAGAAGGGGAGCAGCAAGAGCACCCCAAACCCAGCAGAAGAAAAGAAATAATAAAGATCAGGGCAGAAATAAACAATATAGAATCCAAAAGAACAGTCGAGCAGATCAATGAAACCAAGATGTGTTTCATTGAAAAAATAAACAAAATTGATAAACTTCTAGACAGACTCCTCAGAAAGAAAATAGAGAACACCCAAATATACAAAATCATGAATGAAAATGAATCTATCACAACTGATCCCACAGAAATACAAGCAATCATCAGAGATTACTATCAACAATTATATGCCCCAAAACTGGACAATCTAGAAGAAATGGAAAAATTCCTAAACACACATGCACTACCAAAATTCAAATGGGAAGAGATAGCAAATATGAACAGGTGCATAAGCGGTGAAAAATTCGAATCAGTTACCAAAAATCTCCCAACAATCAAAAATCCAGGACAGGATGTTTTCCCAGAAAATATTACCATACGTATCAAGCAGAGTTAACACCCTTCCTTCTCAAGTTATTCCAGAAAATAGAAATAGAAAGAAAACTTCTGATCCTGATCTACGAAGCCAGCATCACTTTGATTCCCAAACCAGAAAGAGATCCAACAAAAAAAGAGAACTACAGGCCAATATCCTTAATGAATACAGAAGCAAAAATACTCAACAAGATATTAGCAAATCAAATTCAACAGCATATAAATAGAATTATCCATCATAATCAAGTGGGACTCATCCCTGAGTTACAGGGCTGGTTCAGTATTCACAAATCCATCAATGTGATACATCCCATTAACAAAAGGAAAGATAGAAACCATATGATCCTGTCGATAGATGTAGAAAAAGCATTTAAAAAAATACAGCATTCCTTCTTAATAAAAACCCTCAAGAACGTTAGGATTGTAGGAACTTACTTAAACATTTTAAAAGCAATTTATGAAAAGCCCACAGTTAATATCGTTCTCAATAGGGAAAAACTGAGAGCTTTCCCCCTTAGATCAGGAACACGACAAGGGTGTCCACTCTGACCACTGCTATTTAACATAGTGATGGAAGTCCTAGCATCAGCAATCAGACAACAAAATGAAATAAAAAACACCAGAATCAGCAAAGAATAAGTCAAACTTTCAGTTTTTGCACATGACATGATTCTCTAAATGGAAAACCCGACCAACTCCACCAGAAGCCTAGTAGAACTGATCCATTATCTCAGTAAAGTTGCAGGTTACAAAATCAGTGTACAGAAAGCAGTTATATATTTATACACCAATAAGAAAGTGAAATCAAGAAACTGATCCCATTCACAATTGCATGAAAAACCATGAAATACCTAGGAATAAACCTATCTCAAGATGTAAAAAAACCTGTACAATGAAAACTATAGAAAGCTAATGAGGGAATATGAAGACCAAGAAATGGAAAAATATTCTCTATTCATGGATTGGAAGGATAAACATTGTTAAAATGTCATTATTACCCAAAGCAATCCACACATTCAATGCAATCCCAATCAGAATTGCACCAGCATTCTTCCCAAAGGTAGAACAAACTATTCCACATTTCATAGGGAAACACAAAAACCCCCAAATAGCCAAAGTAATATTGACGAAGAAAACTAAAACGGAAGTCATCACAGTGTCAGACGTTAGCCTCTACTATAAAGCTGTCATCATCAAGACAGTATGGTATTGGCACAGAAACAGACACATAGACCAATGGAATAGAATAGAGAACTCATAATTTGACCTAGAAATATATGGCCAATACATCTCTGACAAAGCAGGAAAGAGTATCCAATGGAAAACTACAGGCTCTTTAACAAGTGGTGCTGGGAGAACTAGACAGCAACATGCAGAAGAACAAAACTAGACCACTTTCTTACACTATACACAAAATAAACTCAAAATGGCTGAAGGACCTGAATGAGAGAGAGGAACCCATCAAAACCCTAGCAGACAAAGCAAGAAACAGCCTCCTTGACATCATCCACAACAATTTCCTACTGGACATATCCCCAATGGCAAGGAAATCAAGAGCAAAAATGAACTATTGGGACTTCATTAAGATAAAAAAAAATCTGCACTGAAAGATACAATAAAAGAAAACTAGTAGACAAGCAACAGAATGCAAGAAGATAGTTGCCAATGGCTAATCAGATAAAGGGCTAGTATCCAAAATCTATAAGGAACTCATCAAACTCCACACCCAAAAATAGAGTAATCCAGTGAAGAAATGGGCAGGAGACATTAATAGACACTTGTTCAAAGAGAACTTCCAGATGGTCAACAGACGCATGAAATTATGCTCAGCATCACTCATCTTCAGGGAAAAACAAATCAACACCACACTGAGATACCACCTCATGCCAGTCAAAGTGGCTAAAATGAACAAATCAAGAGACTACAGACACTGGCGAGGATGTGGAAAAATGGGCACCTTCCTACACTGTTGGTAGGAATGTATACAGGTACAGCCGCTCTGGAAAATAGTGTGGTGGTTCCTCCAAAAACTTTCAATAGAACTCCCCTATTTCTCAGCAATAACACTGCTGAGGATCTACCCAAGGGATACAGGAGTGCTGGTGCATAGTGGCACATGTACCCAAATGTTCAAAGCAGCACTTTCAACAATACGCAAAACATGGAAAGAGTCTAAAATTCCATCAATCGATGAATGGATAAAGAAGATGTGGTATATATACACAAAGGAGTACTACATCGCAATGAGAAAGAATGAAATTTGGCCATTTGTATCAAAGTGGATGGACCTTGAGAGTGTCATGCTAAGCAAAATAAGTCAGGCAGAGATGGACAGATACCATATATTTTCACTGATAGGTCTAATGAGAGAAATCTAACAAGGGACCATGGGAACGGGAAGTGGGGGGAAGAATGTTAGGGAGAGGGAGTGAGGCAAATCACGAGAGACTCCTGAATACTGCAAACAAACTGATGGCTGAAGAGGGAGGAGGAAAGGAAAGGGGAAGGGTCGATGGTCATGGAGGGGGCACTTGTGGGCAAGAGCACTGGGTGTTATATGGAAAACAACTTGGCAATAAACTATTAAAAAAAACAACCAAAAAAAAATACCTTAGCAGAAGTCTTGCTAAAAATAAAAGACTGAGTATTCCACTGGAAGCTTAACAAATCTTTCTTTTCTTACTGTTGATTTAAGAGAGGAATTTTCCCAGAATTAAGTGGAATGAGAATGTAGCAAAGCAATTTCCAGTACAGAAACTATATAATAGTAGCTTCACTTGAGAGTGATTAGAAAAGTAAGTAGCACAACAGCAACAGTAACAGAGCAACATAGAACCTGTTAAGAAATTCTTTACATCCCCAGAATTTTCAAAAATGAAAATGAATTTCCCAAGTAATCTCTTAAAATAACCAGAAACAGTGTAACATTGTCAGTCTCTATCAAAGTAAACCACATTTAAGGTTTCTCAAATGAGAATAAAACATTTGATATGAATAGATAACCGATTAAGATACGAATAAGAAGGACTACAGGGAAACAAAGAAAGTAAATGAGTACTGAAATCTACATTGGCAGCTGTAAAAGTTATAATTAAGTATGTATTTTAATCAAATCAATGGTATTGAGAATGTAGTCCTTATTAACAAAGAGATACATGTGATGTCATTGGTATGTAAATATGAAAGAAAAAGAATAGAATCTACTACAAGAAGGAAACTGAAAACGTTTGGTCACAATTATAATAATAAAAGCAATATTTCCTTATTAAAAATTTAAAAGTACTGAAACATTTATTAAGATAGCAATGCAGGAGCATGCTCTTACTCTTCTCTTAATTTGGAATTCCTCAAAAAATAAGCAAAAGTAAACAACAAATGAAAATTTAATTTACATTAAAATAAGGATGTAATCTCAAACATATACTAAAACAAAGAATTGTATTTCCTTGACATAACATAATTATGATAAAATTTTTAAAAAGGACAATGGGAATTGAACTAAAATTTTACTATGTTATAGAACAGGAAAATTTGGGGTAAAGTGAGTTGAGAACATTTTTAAGGATCTAATTAATATTTTTAACTTGTCATGAGCTGAAATGGTACTTGTACTGTATGTGGATGGTATACATAAATAGAAGAGATTTATTCTTTTATAGAATAATAAATAATAAATAAAGCTATTCTTGTTTGGTAGAAGATGTTTAAGGCAGTTCTCATATGATGTGTTCAATTTTTTCTTTAAAATAAAAGGAAAGGTGTCTGGTAAAAGTGATAATTAAATTTTGGGAATTTTGAGAAAAATGAAAGTCTGAAAAAGTTACTATGGATAAAGAAAAGTCCTACATAAATTTGTAGAGGATGGTATTCTATTGTGTCTCCTTCATTGTTATGTACTTTTCTTTATTCCTTATTAGCAGTCTGTATAAAGATTGTGGTAGTAGAGTTCAATCAGGACAGTAGGATACAAGCAATGTATTTGAATATATTGGTACAGAAGTGATTGAAAGGGAGGTCGAGGAATCCAAATGCAATATGAAAGTCAATTAAAATCGGATGAATGGTATACAGATGGGAGAAATGTAGTAGGCTTGAGTGACCTGGGTGAGAGAAGCAAGTATATTAGGAGTGACTGAATGAGAGAATATATGAACAGAGCATTGTATTCACACAATGGAATATATGAGTTCAGAATTTCAGAGGCATTGGCATTGTGGAAGTTTACAGGGTGTGCAGTGTACCCATTGGACTTGGTGAATGTGTAGCTAAAATGACACAGTGAAATTCTTTGAAGGTAAAAAAAAAATCAAGGAAGGTATGTAGATAAATAAGAAAGGTCAGGTTGGAAATAAACATTTTAAACCTTTGTCAAAGGTTTTAATAAATGTGGGTAAGTTTTTAGAAGCTGAGTACATTACAGGAATGTGACTATTTAAGGCGAATATAGCCATATAGCAAAAGCTTCAAAAGAGAAAGAATTTACATTATGGTGAAATACTACTGATTTGAAAGTGTTAGCATGGGACTAGGACAGTACAGCATTGGAGTTAAGCGGTGCCTGGGTGTCTGGGTAGCTCAGTCGGTTAAGATTCCGACTTCTGCTCAGTTCATGATCTCACTGTTCATGAGATGATCCCTGTGTCATACTCTACACTGTCAGCACAGAGCCTGGTTTGGATCCTCTGAGAGCTCTCACTTCCCACACTCATGCTCACAGTTTCTCTCAAAAATAAGTAAACATCAAAAATAGAAAGAGTGTGGAATTTGAAACTAAATTATCTAGGTTTAAATGATGGCTCTTTCTGTTGCTGTGTAACCTTAGAGTATTTACCTATACTTTCCATGCCTGTTTCTTCATTTCTAAAATGAAGATAACTTTACTCAACTTACAGTGTTATTGTGCTTGTTTAATTAATTAATGTCAAGTATGATGTATAAGAAGAGGTCTAGATATGTGTAACAGAAAAGCTAACTTAAAGAAACTAAACAGGGCTTTTTTTGTTTGTTTTTCTGACGTAAGTAGAACCCTGTAGGTAGACAGTTCAGGGCGAATGTGGTGACTTTATGCTGCCATCAGTGTTTTCAATCTTCATTTGTTTGTAGGGGGGAGTCCACTAATCACTGGGAGTGAATCTAGACTACCTTTAAGATAGCTCTTTTTTTCCAATTCTCCTGACAAAAAGATAGTGCAACTAAGTTTTAGCCTGGAAGAAGGAAGAAGGGAGAGTAGAAAAAAAAATGCATGCTAGTGAATATTCTCCATTTCTAAGGAGCTTCCCAAGGAAGTCCAACCCAATGTTCTCTCTCTCTCTCTCTCTCTCTCTCTCTCTCTCTCTCTCTCTCTCTCTCTCTCTCTCTCTTTTAATTTCAGTTTATATAGGTCAGATGTCTGGGTATGACATGGATTGATAGTTTTCTCAGTGTCTGATAAGACAAATCAATATATCATCAGAGGCTGCAGTTTTAGTCTTGTTCAGAGTACTATCCCAAGGTCACTAGCTGGTATAATTCAGTTCCTTGTAATTGTAGGACTGAGGCTCCTGTTTTCCCTTTAACTATCATTAGGGAATTACCCTACGGCCCTAGAGAACTCTCACAGTACTTTGTTATGGGACCCACATAAACAGACAACAACATGGGCATTTGCTTTATTCCCAGCAGACCTAGTTGCACTCTCTTGATTCACCAGGTGGACACTCGCTGCTTTTAAGGAGCAACTAATTTAATTAGGTTAAGCCCACCTGGGTTCTCTCCCCATCTTAAAAGTTCAATTGACTTGGACCTCAATTATGCCTGCAAAATCCCTTTCTAGCAGTATTTAGATTAGTGTCTCATTGAATAAAATGGGGAAGGAATGTGTATATCCAATGACAGGAATGTTTGAAGCAATCTTAGAATTCTGCCTACCACAAAAGGTGACTACACAAAATAAAATGTGAAATGTAATGTGTTTAGCTGGTCACAAAATTGCCAAGAGAGTTGAGTAGTCTTTAAACAGAGCACAGCATTTGAACTTACTGGATTCACTGTGTTTGTAATTGATTTTTCCATCTTCTTAAAAAGTGAGTTACTTTAAAATATTTGCCCAAAAATCACTTAAAAGCTCTGTGTATATATTTTACCACTTATAACAAGAAATAGTATTTTAATATTTGTTAATATCTGTTTAATATTTGTTAACAATCATTGCTACATTTGCATTCTGCCAGGAAAATTTATAAACAAGAAATTTATTTTTAAATACACCACAAAAGTAAAATTGCACAGGAATATAGGAACAATTTTTATTACCAAAATACTTGAAAAGTGATTTTCTGCATTTTATGAACTTATTTAAAAAACTTGTTTTTAACTAGGCAAGAGGAATAATTTGCAATTAGTTCCTATTATCTGTAACAAGCCTTATCTTACCATTTTTCACCAAATACCTGTGAATGTTTATGCATACTATGCAGAATATAAAAATTTATTTTAACTTCAATTATGTTAATGCATTTTTATGTTAAGTATTTTTAAAAAATTAAACATAACCACCACACAGTAATAAACGTTATTACATTTTCCTAACATCTTTTCATTATAATTAGTAGGATTTATGCTGTATTTTTAAATTTTTAATGTAATTCTCTTTACATTTTCAAAAATTAAGTTTATTTATTTGTTTTTGAGGGGTAACAGAGAGAGGGGAAGAGAGAGTCCCAAGCAGGCTTTGCACTGTCAATGTGAAACCCAACGTGGGGCTTAAACCCACGAACCATATGATCATGTCCTGAGCAGAAATCAAGAGTTAGACGTTTAACTGACTGAGCCACTCAGACACCCCTAATGCATTTTTCTTTAATGTACTCTTCTGTATTTTCTACACTAAGAATGTACTAATTTTATAATATAAATCTATTTCAAAACAATATGTGTGTAAGTGCATATGTATGTATTATATGTCATATGATCATAAGTATATGTAATGAAAATAGTGGAAAAATATAAGTTCAAAATAAAAGAGAAAAGGAAAATGAACCAAAATTTGGAATGTAGCAAACTGAAATATTAGTAGTGGTCATCTTAATGGGTGAAGGCCAGGTAATGTATTTCTCTGCTACTTTACTGTATATTCCAAATATACAGTAAATGATGATGATACTAAGTTTATATCGTATGACCAAACAAACTTTTCTTTCAAGAGAAAAAGATAATTTGGAGATTCTTTTCTTGAAATTCAATAAAAATATGTGAAAATTAAAGGGTGGGTGAAGTATATCAAAGGGATTAATAAATACAAACTTTTAGTTATAAAGTAACATAATTAAGAGAATGGAATGTACAACATAAGGGAAATAGCCAATAATATTTAACTAATTTTGTGTAGTGACAAATGATAACTAGATTTATGGGGATCATTTCAAAATGTATAGAAGTAGTGAATCATTATGATATATACCTGAGGTTAACAGGGTATTGTATGTCAAGTAAACTTCAATAAAAAATGAATACCAGGGTGCCTGGTTGGCTCAGTCGGTTAAGCATCCAACTTCAGCTCAGGTCATGATCTCATGGTTTGTGAGTTCAAGCCCCAAGTAGGGCTCTGTGCTGACAGCTCAGAGCCTGGGGCCTGCTTCAGAGTTTGTGTCTCCCTTTCTCTCTGTCCCTCCCCCACTCATGGTCTGTCTCTCTCTGTCTCTCAAAAATATATAATCTTCAAAAAATTTTTAAAAATAAATACATGCATGCATACATACATAATTTACTTTAAAATTAATTTAAAAACAGTAAATCTGTCAAAATTAAAATTTCTCTTATAGAAAAATTACAGTGCCTAATATTTTACAACATTCTACACTAATAATTGCACCCTTATTCTGTACATCTTCTGTTTTTAGTTAATTTATATAATCAAGATAGCTTTGTAAATTTTTGGTGCTTCTTTTATTTCCTGTAAATTCAGGTTTCCCTGAAGTTGCTTAGTGACATAAAAGAAGAAGCCAGACTTCATTATCTTGTCATATATCTGTGTACATTGCTATTATACAGTGAATAAGATGAACTAATGACCCATCAGTGTTTTTACTTGTCAACCAGCTGATCTAGTTTTTTTTTTTTTTTCTGATCATGAATAAGCTGTTAGATGGAGAGCTCAGTTTAATGCATCTGTGACTTTATGGGTTTCATGTGGTTGACTTGCCCAGGCATATGCCATGGTGTCCTGTTAAACTGGCTCTCTAATAAAGGAAAAAGAGCTCTAATTTGCGCATTTTTTAGTATAAGCACTTCTACCATGAAACAATTTCAAGCTTTTAATAATTGCAACACCAGTTTTCAAATTATGGAAAATTTAACAATGAAATATTATAAGCTTGTATGAGCCAACTCCAGAATACTGTTATTTGAGTTGAAAACTTAGTATCTGTGAAACTCAGTAATACACCTAATTCACATCCAAGCAGGGAAAAGTTTAATTCCATTTCATTTTGAGTGCAGCATTTTACCTGATACTTCATCCCATGCTAAATAGGAAGTACTGTAAGTATTGTAAATAACTGAGGTTGAGAAATACATTAGTAACCCAAGATTGCAGAACTCACAATTATCTGATTTTACAGCATCTACTTTTTTCCTGTCGATTTATTACCAAAGTTCAGGAAACACATTACTTTTTATTTATTTATTTATTTTTATTTTTTAATAGTTTATTGTCAAATTAGTTTCATATAACACCCAGTGCTCTTCCCCACAAGTGCCCTCCTCCATTACCACCACCTCACTTCCCCCTTCTCCTCCCCCTTCAACCCTCAGTTATTTTCAGTATTCAATAGTCTCTTATGTTTTGCGTCCCTCTCTCTCCCCAACTCTCTTTCCCCCTTCCCCTCCCCATGGTCCTCCATTAGGTTTCTCCTGTTAGACCTATGAGTGCATACATATGGTATCTGTCCTTCTCCTCCTACACGGTTGTTGGGAATCTAAACCGGTGCAACACATTACTTTTTAAAACGATTATTTTGAGAGAGAGAGAGAGAGAGAGAGAGAGAGAGAGAGAGAGAGAGAGAGGGAGAGAGAGAGAGAATGAGTGAGCAGGAGCAGGGTTAGGGCAGAGAGAGAGAGGGAAAGGGAATCTCAAGTAGACTTCATGCTCTCAGAAGAGAGTCTGATTTGGGGTTCAATCTCACAAACCATGAAATCATGACCTGAGCCAAAATCAAGAGTCAGACGCTCAATTGATTGAGCCACGCAGGTGCCCCAGAATCCAGGTAACACATTCTTGTAATCAATGTGAAAAAATAAGAATAGTTTTAGTATTGCAGACAATGTCAATCTCCTGGCATCACAAACATCCTTTAGTAAGCTTGCATTATAGACATCAATAACCTTATTTATATTTGGATTCGTTTCCTAAAAAATATCGTATTCAGATAAAACTTTAAATATAATGTGTTTTAAGATACACAATATACATATTGTTTTCTGTTGTCTTTCCATTTATTATTGAAAATAAGTATATTTGGGAAAATGCACACCTGTATGGGAAGGAAGATACTATTTTTTTGCTTTTGATGTTGCTTCTGGCTATATAGTTGGTGACATCCAGAAGAAACAAATATATGAGACTTATTGATAGTTGTTACCTTAGAAAAGGTGGAAATATGCCAGTAGAGCAAAAAGCCTAGGAACAACTGATTAAAATTTGGAAGCAATGAGTCTTGATGTTTTAAAACTAAGAATAAAAATTATTAAGAGTTATACTTCTGGTTTTAATTTAGATATGAAAGAGAGTTAGAAAGAGAATTACTCTCAAACTTACAGTAAAATAAGCTGGACCAACAGCAAGTTCACAATTTTCTTCAATTCATTATAGTACTGACATCTTAAGTGTCAGAATCTAGAAAGATAACAGACACTTTCTGGGGAAATGTGATCCAAGCACTGGATTATTTGGATACGATGTAATGGGACAATAGTCAAATGAGTTCACCTGCCATAATAGGCAAGTTGGCAGAGTTCAGTAAACTGCATATTTGATAGTGTGAGACCTATTTTGCTTATAAATATAGATTCCACATCATCTTCCATACTTTTTCTTCACAGATCCTACTTGATGATCACCGACTAGATTGGGAGAGTACTGAGAAATGCTCCCTTGTGTCATATACTTGGGGGATACGGACAATAGACATTGAAGGAAGGATAAGAAACTGCACTTGGACCCCACGTTCTTATCTTCTCCACCAAATGATAGCCCTAATTTGTGGTAGAAGTGGCCAAAAGCACTGCCATTCTTAGGGTACTAGTGAAATCTAATTGTATTTAGGGGAAAGGGAAAGTTACAGAGGAGTAATAAAGAGGGACAAGAATAGGTTTTGTTTTCAAAACTATGCCGGAAACAGACACCAGTAAGGGCAATTCCCTTCAATACCAGGGACAAAGTACCTGCTTAATACTGAGTCTTAATAAAAACAATGACTCCACCCCAATCCAAACCTCCAGTAAGCTTAGAAAACATTGAGGCTTGTAATATGTGAGATAGACACCCTTTTTGAGGCACAATACAAAAGGAAGTATTACGGCTAAGGGGTAGTAGAACTGACATTAGAAAATAAAAAGCCACTGCCAAACCTTCATTTTAAATGCAAACTATCATTAGAGGATCAAAAGGAAATATTACAAATGAAAAAACACAGTACCATTGATAAGGAATTATTCTGACATCTTAGAATTAGTACAGTCTAGGAAATAATTAGTCAACTTGAAGATAGGCCTATAGAAATAACCAGAACTGAAATGCAAGAAGAAAAAAAAAGATTAGAAGTTTAGGGGAAATTGTCTAAGAGCTGTGGAACAGTAAACAGTTGTCTAATAGATGGATAATTGGAATTCCAAGATAAGTAAGACATAATGGAGAAGAAGTATTTAAAGCATATAGGATAAAATTTTTCTAAATTAATGGCAAGCAACAATCCATGCATTCAAAGAGTTCATAAAACACCAAAAAGGATAAAATAGTAAGAGATATATGCACACAAATACATCCTAATTCATATGAAATTCAAACTGCTTAAAAATATAGAGATAATCTTAAAGACAGCCAGAGAAAAAAGAAATATAGTTGACCCTTGAACAGGACACTTTTGAACTGCAAAGATCTATTTATATGCAAAGTTTTAGAATAAATATATTGAAAAAATTGGGGGATATTTGTGAAATTTTGAAAAAACTCACAAAGTGTGGAGCCTAGAAACACACACACACACACACACACACAAAAGGAAAGAAAAAGTTAAGTCCTAGTTTGAAAATAAAATATTTAATACATATAATACACAAAATATGTTAATCAGCTATGTATGTTACTGGTAAGATTTCTGGCCAACACCAGTCTATTATTAGTTTAAGTTTTGGGGAAATCAAAAATTGTACTCAGATTTGCAAATGCACAGAGATTTGGAGCCCCTAACCTCCATGTGGTTCAAGGGTTAAATGTATTACACACTAAAGCAAAGAGGCATTACATACAAATAGTATATATAACAAATAAAAATCGTGGGAGTATATTGACAGCATATCGAATCTATAAGAATTGTTAAAGGAAGATCTTCAGGCAGAAGAAATGCCATACAGAAACTTTGTTCTGCAAAACTTAATAAATGAAACTGGAAATTTAAAAATAAAGGTAAAGTAAAAACCCTTTTTAGCTGATTGTAATGGCTCTAAGGTGTAACTGCTTAAAGGAAAAAATAGTAGCAAGTATTTTGTGTTTATCATATTTAAAGATAAGATATATCACAATATGGTTTTAAAGTTGGGAGTTGGGAGGGATAAAGATTGGGAGGATATTGTTTTCAAGTTCTTATATTACATGAGAAGTGTTATAATTTTATTTGCAGACAGACTCTCAATAATTAAAGGTTGAACTGTAGGGCAATCATAAAATAATTTGGAAAAGATGTAGAAATAATTAATCAAAAGATAGATAAAATGAAATCACAAAAATTCTCAATTAACCTAAGACAGGAAAATTGGGGGTGGGGGAACACATACAAAATATCTAAAATGGTGGAATTTAATTCAACCACATCAATAATAAAAATAAATATGAATGTTCTACACACATGAGCTAAAAGATATAAATTGACAAAGTAAATACAATACGGTGCCTACAAAAAACTTGCATTAAAGATGAAGACATTGGGGGTTCTATGTGGGTCAGTCGGTTAAATGTCAGATTTTGGCTCAGGTCATCATCTCACTGTTCCTGAATTAGAGCCCCACATTGGGCTCAGTGCTGACACTTCAGAGCCTGGAGCACACTTTGGATTCAGTGTCTCTGTCTCTCTTTGCTCCTCCCCAGATCGCATGCTGTCTCCCTCTCTCTCAAAAATAAACAGGGGCACCTGGGTGGTTCAGTCCGTTGAGTCTCTGGCTTCAGCTCAGGTTATGATCTCACTGCTTGTGGGTTCAAGCCCTGTGTTGAGCTCTGTGCTGACAGCTTGCTCAGAGCCTGGAGTCTGTTTCGGATTCTATATCTCCTTCTTTCTGTCCCTACTCTGCTTTCATTCTGTCTCTCTCTGTCTCTCAAAAATAAGTAAATGTTAACTTCAAAAAACATTAAAATTCAAAAAATAAAATATTTTTATGAAAGTTAAGACATAAATAGATTAAATGTAAAATGGTGAATAATGATGTCCCTTGTAAAAACTAATAGCTGGAATATCTATATTAATATCAGATAAAGGTAGACTTTAGAAGAAGAAATATCATAATATTATCAAGGGTAAGGATGTACAATACATTATGATAAAGAGACAACTCTCCAAATGGACATAACAATCGTAAAAATGTATAGCTAACAGCAGAGCTTTTTTTCCTTCCCCCCCCCTTTTTTTTAGCTTTTACTTAAATTCCAGTTAGTTACTATAGAGTGTAATATTCATTTCAGGTGTAGAATTTTTTGATTCATCTCTTACATACAACACCTAGTGCTCATCACAATTGCCATCCTCCATTTAATCCATCCCCACAGCCATCTCCCCTTCATCAACCCTCAGTTTGTTCTCTATAATTAACAGTGTCTTCTGGTTTGCCTTTCTTTTTCCCCCACTATGTTAATCTGTTCCATTTACTAAATTCCACATATGAGAAATTTATAATATTTACCTTTCTCTGACTTATTTATTTTGCTTAGCATAATACTCTTTAGTTCCAATAATGTTATTGCAAATTGTAAGATTTCATTCTTTTTTTTATGTGTTATATAACACATCTTCTTTTTTTAAGTTCATTTGTTTTGAGAGAGAGAGGAGAGAGAGAATCCCAGGTAGACTCTGCACTGCCTGTGTGGAGCCCAATGCAGGGATCAAAATCATGAACCATGAGATCATGACCTTACCCAAAAATCAAGAGTCAGGAATCTAATCGACTAAGTCACCTGGGTACTCCTATACCACAACTTCCTTACCTTTCATCAGTAGATGGTCATTTGAGCTCTTTTCACAATTTGGTCATTGTTGATAATGTTGCTATAAACATCAGGGTTCATGTATCCTTTTGAATCGATATGTTTTTATTCTTTGAGTAGTAGTAGTAGTGAAATTGCTGGGTTATAGGATAGTTCTATTTTGAACTTTTTGAGGAACCTCCATACTTTTTTCCCAAGTGGCTATACCTGTTTGCTTTCCCTCCAGGAGTGTATGAGGGTTTCCCTTTCTCCAAATTCTTGCTAACATCTGTTGTTTCCTGTGTTGTTCAGGAGAGCTTTAAAATACATGAGTCAGGGGGCACCCAGGTGGCTCAGTTGGTTGGGCATTGAACTTTGGCTCAGGTCATGATCTCACAGTTCTTGAGTTCGGGCCCCACATTGGGCTCTGTGCTGACAGCTCAGAGCCTGGAGCCTGCTTCATATTCTGTGTCTCCCTCTCTCTCTACCCCTTCCCTGCTCATGCTCTGTCTCTCTCTTTCTCAAAAATAAATAAAACATAAAAAAATTTAAATACATGCATCAGAAGCTGATAGAACTTAGAGATGAAACAGACAGACCCATAGGGTTGGAGTGCTCAACATTTCTCACTTAAAATAGAAAAGATAGAAAAAAAGTGGCAGAAAATCAGGAACTTAACTTGAACAACACTATTAATCAAGTTGACCTAGCTGATATTCAGAAGGGGGCTGAGGAATAAAAATAATGAACTCAGTAACTTGAAAATTATATTCTGCTTTGATTCTATAAGAATAAATTTATTTCTTGTGGAAGTAGGGGTTAGAAATTCTCAAACTATTTTAACTATATCTAAAAACAAAAAACAAACAAAAGACCCCCATAAAACCAAAACACATTATACTAGAGTTGGACAAATGAGTAAGCATATTGAAGATAATGTAAGCCAAGGTTCTTAGAGTCATGAAAGAAAGTTACAAATAAGCCAGTGAGACTTTGAACCCCAAGAGTCTGGCAGGAAACGAGACAGAGTCTACTAGGAAGACAGCCTCATAGAATGAGTGCAAACTGGGAGGGATAAAAATGGCCAGAACACGGAGGTGCAGAGGGAAGGGAGCCCCTTCTGAGGAGAGTCAAAGAAAAGAGAAAAGAGTGGCTGGGGAAGTGTAAAACTGTACCTGGAGAAGAGGAAAACCTCAGCCTGAAATGGAGAGGGATCCTATCCTATCTCCTGTGCCTGGGGACAAAAGGACTTCACTCTGGATCAGGTGGACCCCAGGGGCCCAGTCAGCATCAGGAGGAACAGATCCCCTGCTCTGAAGTGCCATGCTAACAGGATTACTTATTGAGTGGCATCATTATTGCACACGGAGTGAGAGTTTAGAAAGCAGCTGGGCATGGGCCACCTTGATCCACCTTGTCTGAGCCCATGGCACAGTGAGACCCGACCCAAAAAAGTGATTGGGACAGCTAGTTCATGGGGAAGAGACTGGGGTAGTTATCATTTTTCTCCCCACAACCACCCAGGTGGGGCCTCAGGAATCAGCCCACAGGACCCACAATGGAGGCGAGATCAACCTACACCAAACCATGCCCATCGGCACTTGGGAGCTGCTGGGAGCCTATAGATGATCCGGAAACAGACTCCCCCCTACCTCAACACCAGTGCTGCTGCACTGATGTGATTAACTCTAGATCAATTCTTGCTATTCAGATATATTTTCTCTTTTCTCATTCTTGTCTCTCTCATTCTTGTCTCCCGCCCCCCCCCCCGGCCAGGATCATTATTCTAGTTATAGTTTCACTTAAACAGACGTATTTCATCCATCCTCCTGATGCATGCTCTACACCTCCTTCTTTACTTTCCTTTCTCTCACTATGGAATAATCAAACTATGTAGTTTCTCTGGGTTACACTATATTCATTTTTTTCTCATTACTTCCTGCCATATTCTCCTTTTTCTCTCTCTGGATTAAGCCTTTTAGTCTCTCTGCCTGGTCAATGTTCAATTTCAATTTCTCCCCACTGCTGTCATTTCTCTTTGTATATGCTTTTCCATCAGCACTGCCTCCACCCTGCTCTTTAGGTGTAGCTGGGATTTATGATTTTATGCTTTCAGACTGTCCTTTGTTTTTTGTTGGTTTGCTTGTTTGTTTGATTTGTTTGTGCCTTTGTGTGTTTTTGGTACCTGTTTGTTTGTCTGTTTGTTTTGCTTTCCAGGGCTACTTCAAGGAACAAACCAAAGCAGACATGGTGGAGAGTCCAAAACATCATTATGGGTAGTGAAATAAAATAACCAAAGTTACATCAAGAGAGATCAAGATACAGTCTTAAAATAATTTTTTCTGAATGGCCAGGCCCTGGACAGTGTATGAGCCTTATTTAATATGGCAGTACTCACAGGTGCTGAGCACATAACAAGCCTTTAAAACTTACAAGAGACAGAAAGCTAGCCAAAATGACAAAACAGAAGAACTCCCCTCAAAAGAAATTCCAAGAAAAAGTGACAGCTAAAGAATTGATCAAAACATATATAAGCAGGGGCGTCTGGGTGGCTCAGTTGGTTAAGGCTCCAACTTCAGCTCAGGTCATGAACTCACGTTCATGGGTTCGAGCCCCGTGTCGGGCTCTGTGTTGACAGCTCAGAGCCTGGAGCCTCTTTCTGATTCTGTGTCTCCCTCTCTCTCTGCCTCTCCCTGCTCATGCTATGTCTCTTTCTGTCTCAAAATAAATAAAACATTAAAAAATTTAAAAAAATATATAACCAACATAACAAGAACTTACAACAATAATCATAAAATGAATGGCTGGGCGTGAAAAATGCATAGAAGACAGCAGAGACACGATTGCTGCAAAGATTATGGATCTTAAAAATGGTAATAATGAATTTTAAAATGCTATAAATGACGTGTGTAATAAAATAAAGGTGGTCACTGCATGATTGAAGAGGCAGAGTGGAGAATAATTGAATTAAAAGATACAACTATATAAAAAGAGGAAGCCGAGAAAGAGAGATAAATTGATCCAGGAGCACAAAAGGAGAATTCAAGAACCGAGTGACGCAATCAAACATAACAATATTTGTATCATAGGAGTTCCAGAAGAAGTAGAGAGAGAGAAAAGGGCTGAAGGGGTACTTGAACAAATTATAGCTGAGAACTTCCCCAATCTGGGGAAGGAAACAGCCATTGAAATCCAAGAGACACAGAGAACGCCTCTCAGACGTAACTTGAATTGATCTTCTGCATGACATATTATAGTGAAACTGACAAAATATAAGGATAAAAAGATAATTCTGAAAGGAACTAGGGATAAATGTGCTTTAACATACAAAGGTAGAAACATAAGTGTAGTAGGAGACCTATGTACTGAAATGTGCAGGCCATAAAGGAATGGCAGGAAATCATCAATGTGTTGAACAGGAAACATATGCAGCCAAGAATCCATTATCCAGCAAGCCTTCATTCAGAATAGAGGAAGAGATGAAGGTTTTCCCAAACAAAGAAACAAACAAACACTGAAGGAATTCATCACCGCTAAACCAGCGTTAAAAGAGATCCTAAATGGGACTCTATGAAGAATTTGTTGCAAGGAACACAAAGTACAAGAGACACCACTACAAGCATGAATCCTGCAGACAATATGATATCTCTAAACCCATATTTTTCAATAATAACACTGAATGTAAATGGACTAAATGCTCCAATCAAAATACAAAGTTTATCAGAATGGTTAGAGAAAAACCAAGATCCATCCTTTTGCTTTCTATAAGAGACTCATTTTAGATGTGAGGACACCAACAGATTGAAAGTGAGGGGATGGAGAATTATCTATCATACTACTGGTTGTCAAAAGAAAGCTGGAGGAAACCTTCAGGTTGAAAGTAAAAGCATGGAGAATTACTTATCACACTACAGGAAGTCAAAAGAAAACTGGAGGAAACTGTCAGATTGAAAGTGAGGGGATGGAGAAATATCTATAATGCTACTGGAAGTCAGACGAAAGCTGGAGTAGCCATACTTGATCAGATAAACTGGCCTTTAATGTTAAGGCAGTAACAAGAGATGAAGAAGAGCATTATATAATAATTACAGGGTCAATCCATCAGGAAGAGCTGACAATTATAAATGTCTATGCACCGAATTTGGGAGCCTCCAAATACATAAAACAATGAATCACAAACAAAAGCAATCTTATTGATAAGAATATGCTAATTGCAAGACACTTTAGTACTCTACTTACAGCAATGGATAGATCATCTAGACAGAAAATCACTAAAGAAATGATGGACCTGGTTGACACATTAGACCAGATGGACTTGACAGATCTATTTGGAACTTTACAAACCGAAGCTATGGAATTCACTTTCTTCTCTAGTGCACATGGTATATTCTTCAAGATAGATCACATAATGGTCACAATGGACTTAATAAATATAGAAGAATTCAGATCATCCCATGCATGCTTTCAGATCACAATGCTATGAAACTTGAAATCAACCACAGGAAAAATATTGGAAAACCTCTCAAACTGTGGAAGTGAAAAAACACTCTATTAAAGAATGAATGGGCCAACTAGGCAACTAGAGAAGAAATAAAAAATATATACATATAAACAAATGAAAATGAAAATACTACAATATAAACTCTTTGGGGCATAGCAAAGGCAGTCCTAAGAGAAAAATATATTGCAATCCAGGCCTATCTCAAGAAATTAGAAAAAAGCACAAATACAAATTCTAACATCATACCTAAAGGAACTAAAAGCAGAGAACACCTCAAACCAAGCAGAAGAAGAGATAGAATAAAGAGCAGGGCAGGAATAAACAATATAGAATAAAAAAAAAACAGTTGAACAGATCAATGAAATCAAGAGTTGTTTTTTAGAAAAGAAGACAAAATTGATAAACCTCTAGCCAGGCTTATCAAAAAGATAAGAGAGAGCACCCATGTAGACAAAGCAATGAATGAAAAGGGCTTTATTAAAACAATTCCTTCAGAAATACAAACAATGATGAGGGAATACTTTGAAAAATTATATACCAACTGATTGGACAACCTATAAGAAATGAACAATTTCCAAAACAAACAAATACTACCAAAACAAACAAGAAGACAGAAAATCAGAACAGACCCATAACTAGTGAGGAAATTGAATCAGCTATCAAAAATGTCCAAACAAATAACAACCTTGGGCCAGATTGTTTCCCGTGGGAATTCTACCAGACATTTAAATAAGACTTAATACCAATTCTTCTCAAGCTGTTCCAAAAATTAGAAATGGAAGGAAAACATCTAGACTCATTCTATGAAGCTAGTATCACTTTGATTCCCAGATCAGAGACCCAACAGCTAGCTACAGGGCTAGCTCAATATTTGCAAATCAATCAATATGATACATCACATTAACAAAAGAAAACTTTTGTTATCGGTTGCATTTTCATACACAAACAATGAAGGAACAGAAATGTATTTTTTTTCCCCAAGGTCCAAAATGGGATGGTTTTATTTTATTTATTTTATTTTTTTATAATAGTTTATTGTCAAATTAGTTTCCATATAACACCACGTGCTTCTCCCCACAAGTGCCCCCCACCATGACCATCCCCCCTCCCTCCCCCTCCCCCCTCAGTCCATGGTTCGTCTCCAGTATTCAATAGTCTCCCTTGATCCGTGTCCCTCACTCATCCCCACTCTCTTTCCCCCTTCCTCTCCCCATGGTCCCCTGCCAGGCCTGTCCTGTTAGACCTGTGAATGCAAACATATGGTATCTATCCTTCTCTGCCTGACTTATTTCGCTTAGCATGACACCCTCAAGGTCCATCCACTTTCCTACAAATGGCCATATATCATTCTTTCTCATTGCCATATAGTACTCCATTGTATATATATACCACATCTTCTTGATCCATTCATCAGTTGATGGACATTTAGGTTCTTTCCATGATTT
>PISW01012725.1:0-30638 GCA_004023785.1 Mungos mungo | reverse complement strand
ACATATCATATGCACATATGGCCGAGCTACCTAAAAGTACAGCATGATAGGTGGTGGGGGACACACGTATCAGTAGCTTGTCATCACCCACTCCCTGTGGCTTATGTCTAAGCACAACCCAGACAGAGGGCAGGAACTAGGTCTATCCTGCTTGCAGGTGTATCTCCAGTACCTCGTATGCAGTAGGCAGTCAACAAATAGTTCGGCTGAATTAAATAGTTAACTGAATAGTTCAATTAAATGGTAAATGGAAAACTGAGAGGCAGAATCAGGAAGTGGAAGAAAAAAATGACACTGTTACTTCTCTTTGCTTTTTAATACTGTGAGGCTGAGCAAACACGGAGATGCTTTAAGTTTTTAGATTAGCGAGTTTCCTTGAGGGTGATATTCTTCAAAATGAAAAAGAAATCTGTATTTGTTAAATTAAACCAACCAGATGGTGACACCGCTCAATATTTCTCTTGGTGTTGCTGTGTGTGGAGGTTTGGAGAATGAAGGTTAGGCAATTTAAGGAGGATATTCCAACTTGCAACAGAATGAAAGTACTTTACATATGTGGGCTTGGTTATCAGACTTGACATTTGCTTTTCAGAGTATTTCTTAAAGCAGCTTTCTTTCATAAAAGGCTAACTGACTAACACCCCCAAAAGACGGCAGTATAATCAGATCCCAGCATATGACACTGTAGCTAAGACTCTGTTTTGCTGGTGGATAGGAGAATGAGGCAGGGAGCGAAGCTGCATTTTTCTGCATTCGCCAATAGGATAAAATGGTGGTGCAGCATTTTAAAGGAGAGGCCAAAAATTGCTAGGATATAAATTAGAATGAGAACAATGGAAGAGCCCATATTCTGCATTGGTAGCATCCTGAAAATATACTCTGATTGCTAAAATATTTGAGACTAGAATAATTTAAAAATTATATCTACTAATGATAACTGTTTTCCTTTAAAAATATTCCATTTCCCATTTATTACATGTAATTTAGTGTTGCAAGTGAAGGTGTGGGGGGGTCAAATCCTCAGAAGAAGCCAGAGGACTCACCACACTGAACGTGATGAGACAGAAGTTGCAAGACAGAAAGGAGCTCTGCAGGGAGGGCGGAGGGCAGGGCTGGTGGAGAAGCATCTGCACACAGAGCATCGTCCATTAAGCTCAGCCTGACCAAGAGCACAGTGAGCAGGAGTGGGGCCTTCCTCCAGACAGGAAGCCCCGGGAAGCGCTAATAACTGAGTGGGACCCCACTTCTTAGTCTCCACTAGCACAGTTCTGGCAAATCAGACATCCCAGCTGGAGTTGGAGAGCTGCTGGCTTAGGGTTCTCCTTCTGAACTCAACCCTTCCCTTTCTCGGCCTTCACATCTGCCTGTGAATCGTGCACTTGGCTTACTGACTGCAAGAGGGCAAGCCCCATGCAAGCTACTATGTCTCCTCCCTGCGAGGAAAATATTATCAATGCCATTTAGCGGATGAGAAAATGGAGACTCAAAGCGATGTAACAACTTGCAAAACATGTGAGACAAACATAATGATGTCAAGTTTATGGAGAGAAAGCTGAGGCTTAAGGAAGCTGAACACTAGCCTCTGGTGTCCACGGACCTGCTGCTCCAAGCTCCAGAGTGAACGTGCTGTGGGGACGCAGTGACTGCCCCCCTTCTCGTCCCTGTGCCCTCAGGTCTGCAGAACCGTATGGGTGATTCCCAGCCAAGAACTGAGCTTTGCAGCAAAACTAGAGCCAGGCCATTTATGCCCAGCTGTTCTGAGGGGGCACCTTTGCTTTGCTGCTGCCCCATGGTTCACGGGTACCATTCCCCTGTCTCAGCTGAAGGCTCTCCCTGCCAGCCCCTGCTCCCTCCACCTTTATCTCCTGCAGGAACAATACATCTCTTGCACATCTAATCCCATCTTGAAATGTGCCTCCCAGAGGACGGAGGTCACACAGCCAGCAAGTGGCTGAGCGGGGACGGAAGCTCAGTCTCAAAACCAGGCCTTTTTGACTCCTGGGAAATTCTGCTTCTGGACATAAATCATCACGGAATTAATCACCTTTTTATTTATGTGGCTGAATCACATGAAAATGGCAAACCTTGTTTTCTTACTTTCTTCCGACATAATTAATATCTCTTCACTCCCTTCTCCCCAAAAGTGAGGCAACTTGTTAGCACAAGAAGTCCCAAAGTGGTCTCTAAAAATGATCTATGTGGTACTGAATCTACTTAAAAGAATTATTTTCCTCTGACTATAGAATGCAGACAAGAAAGGTGATTTATCACAGAATAAATAGCAGCTTTGAAAAGATACATCAATCTTATTTTTAGAACACCGTCAATCCTGTACCAGAGCCCCGGCGATTGTTTCAGCCACAGAGCAGCCCTGTCACATGTGCGTTTCAGCTGCGGGGAGGGCACACACTCGGGCAGTCACACTCCCTGTCCCGTGCGGGCCAGCACCTTCTTTCACCAAAGTGGTGGTGTCGCCTCATTAGGGACAGGTGCGTGGTGTCACACCTGCCAGCCTGCTCTAGGGCAGAATTGCAGAGTCAGGTTCTGAGCTGGTGTGGGGGCAGGAAAATGAACAAGTACCTGGGTTTCAGCAACTCCTGGGGAATCGTGAAGAGCACGTGGCTGGTGGGACTCTCCCCAAACCTGAGGGCTCCGTGACTGGCCTGGGCCCGGGGAGGTGGCAGGCAAGTGTGGGCCTCTCGCCACATGTCCGTGCTTCTTGGGGAGGCTGCCGGCGTGTCCCGCAATGGCTGCAGGGGAGAGAAGCAAAAAGTAAGAACAGCAGCTAATCATCAGGGGAAAGAGTAGAGAATACTTATCTCGCTAAGTGCCTTGAGTAGGCTTTACTTTGATCCTAGGAGATTAACTCAATAGAGATGAATTCATCCTTCGGGAGGATGCATGTTCTTCCCATCCAATACAAGTCTAGTCTTTTTCCTGACAGCTGCCACACCTGGGACCAGCAGGTATCCAGAGCCCCACCCCGTGATGGAGCTGTGGATCATACTGTCCCTTGAGAGAGCCACCATTTGGCCAGCAGCATGAGGCCTGCACAGCCAGCCAGTAGGACACGGAGCCACCTACCCACCCCTTCTCCTTGGAGCCATTCACTTGGGTTTGTGCAGCAGGGCAGTGAAAGAAACAGAGAGCGAGAACCAGAAGGTGTGGGGTGGGGAGGGGGGCATGGTCCGTCTCCACTTTAATCAGAATTGACCCAAGCACAGAAGTGTGTCCTGGGCTAGATGACACGTGGAGCTTTTGAACAGAATTGAGTTTTAATGCCCCAAACAACTATAATACATATTAAGTAGGGATAGAAAAGTTGTTAGAAACAGAGACTCCCCAGCTGTTCCCCCTTTTTTCTCAGCTCTGTAGAGCCCAGATTTCGATCATGTGTCCACGACTCCCACAAGACCCAATGCTTCACTGGGTTCTCTATTTGTCAGAGTGAAGGGTGGGGATTCACTGTGCCAGAAACTGGTTGACGAATGACATGCGACCTCCCTCTTGGACAATGAACTTTGAGGGGAAATGGGGCGGGGTCTCTGAGAAATATGTCTTTGCTAATAAAGACCAGCCGACCCATGGGTCTGGGGCTGGGCGTTATCCCACGAGGATATGAAGCCCTGAACTACGCAGGATGGGGTCGAGGTGAGCTGAGATGGGCCAGGCCTCAAACACTACCTGTCCCCAAACTGTTCATTATGTGACCCTATAGATCTTCTTATTGTTAAACCATTTTACTTTGGAGCTAATGACTAAAGGCTTCCAAACAAATTTAAATTCCTTCAGGAGCAGGTTATCCTCCTGGACCTGATTCCTAGATGGGGTGTTCAGAATAGAAACCCCATACCGCTTATTTAAAACACTTTGTGTCTACACGTTGCTGAGTGGAGATGGGTATTCATACTCACCAGAGAGTTAAATGAATTACTTAAAACTATTTCACATCCAGCCCAACCTGGCTCCGAGTGGAGCTTCCTTATTGGGGCCTCGCTCCCTCCCTGAGTCTTCTCTGGGTGGCAGTAGCAGTAACATCAAGATGAACAGTTTTCATAAATACCTTTTGTCACCAACTCTTCCTTCTCATAATGGCACCAACCTCCTTCAAGGCACCCAGGCCCCACATCTTGGCCATCATGGATGCCTACCTTCTTGCCTCTTCCCTGAGTTCAGTCTCCATCTGAAGTCCACTGATGAAGTCCTATTTCATCTCTGTGACACAACTGCCACTCCCAGTCCCTCTGCCCTGAAAGCCAGACTCCTGACTCTCTTGCCTGGACTTTGTCAGGAGTTTGCCAGTTTCACTCCTTGTCTCTAGAACTTTTCCTCATCAAACAGGCTGCTACCTATTAATCTTTAAACATGGGTTAAAGCAATCCTTTCATAGGCGTTATGTTAATTATAGAAAAATGTCAAAATTACAGCAGGCCATTCTTTCCCTGATGGGGCTTAAACGGGGAATTCTGAGCCTACCTCTGTCACTCTCCTTCCTCCACCCAATTTTCCCTGTTCACCAAGTTTTCCAAGCCTATTGAAGCCACAGGATGTGGTCTGAAGAGAACATTCTTTGAGATCTATAGCTTTAAGTTTGAATTTTGAGTCTACTGTTTACTAACTGGGTGCTCTTGGGCAAGTTGCTTTTATTTTTTTTAAGACCTCTCTGTGGGGTGCCTGGGTAGCTCAGTCAGTTAAGCTCCACCTCCGGCTCAGGTCAAGATCTCACAGCTTATGGCTTTGAGCCTCCTGTCAGGTTCAGTGCTGACAGATCAAGGCCTGGGGCCCACTTCCAATTCTGTGTCTCCCTCTCTCTGCCCTCCCCCCGTTTGCACTCTGTCCTCTCTCAAAGATAAATAAACATTAAAAAAATTTTTTTTAAACCTCTCTGAGACTCCGTTTCCTGACCTGTAGAGCTGGCATTTTATTCTGCCCTCAGAGGGGTGTGGTGGGAACTGAAAGAGACAGTACGCAGACTGGTGCAGATCAGAGAGATGTACGGAAAGTGTCACACCCACATCCTGCCTCCCGGCTTCGGGCTTCTGCTCCTGCAGAGTGACATCCACTGGTCTAAATCCAACCCATGCTCAGACCCAGTTTGTGTGTCATCCCCCTGCAGAAGAGGCCCCCTGCTCTCTGGGACAGGAAAATTCCTGTCTGCTGCGTGTTTTTTGTTTTCGCTGAGGTTATTAGTGTGTATCCTAATAGCCGATATTTATCCCGTGCTTACCACGTGCCAGGCCCTTTTCTACATTTTGTGTGTTTAGTTCCTCATTTAACCTTCACAAAGATCTTACTTTATATATCTGCATTTATGTTGCAGGAAAGAGACCTGCTGAGAGGTTAAATAATCATTCACGGCCAGACACCTAGTAAATGGTAAAGCCTGATGCAAACCCAGTAAGTGTGACCCCAAAGTCTAGTACTTTACCACAAAACTTTGTTGCTTTCTTTCTATTATTGAGCTTCTGGAGGCAGAAGTAATGTCTTATGCCATCTAATCTGGGGGCTTGCACAGAACAGGGGCACAATTAAATACAGTGTATTCACTGGCGGCTTCCGCATCAGTGGACCCAGCCTTTGCCCCGATCCTGTGAGGCCCACTCAGAGACACCCATCAGCTTTCTCTCTGTAGATGTCCTCCGGGCACCTGTCGCTCAATATACAATATACTCCACTCAGTCTCTTTTCCTCCAAATACTTGTCCTTCTTCAATATCCACGAATGGTACCTCCATCCACCCAATACCCTGGCCTAGATGCCTCCGAATTATATTAACTCCTGCCTCTCCCTTGCCATCCACATTCAATTATCATCTGCGTCCTGTACATTCTGACTTCTAAATAGCTTTGAACCCTTTTCCTTCTGTCCATCTCTACCATCGTGTTAATTTAGTTTCTCAGTAACTCTCAGCCTTGTAATGAAAAGAAACGAATATATGATTTCATTCCTGATAGAGCAGTCCTAAAGACGTGCTTCTCATATCAGCAAAAAGACTAGCCTCTATAAAGTGTATTTCTTCGTCGTAGCATAAAAGTTCTTATCATGGACTATCTATTCAACTTCTCCAAATCACTGTGCAGCAAGGGAAATACTGCAGACAAGTAGCATGGGGCTTGATGGTGAGAGAAAAGTGTGTTGAACAGAAGCACATCGCTCTTAAAAGGGTGTAGGCTGTGGGATCAGACTGTCTGGTTTTGAATTCCACCTGCACCATCTACCTGTGGGAGCTTGGGCAAATTGCTTACCTTTCTAAAGTACAGCATCTTTTTCTGTAAGATGTGGCTACCAATATAATTGCTTGGGACCATTACCATAGTATGGTAATATAACAATGTAGTAATAATACTTCCTCACAAGGTTACTTGCACATGTAGTAAGAAAAGCCACTTAAAGAGCTTCGCGCATTGCCTGGTGCAAAGGAGGTGCTCAGTGTTACCCATTAATCGTATTAACTGTAACCTCAGACATGGGGAGGTCATAGTATTGACCTTGACCACAGCAAGGAATTCTTTAAGTCCTAACACTGTTTCCAATTCATTACGATGCTTCTGCTCCTCCAAACAAAAGACTTTACTTCATTTCAGCCTCTCTTAGTGCTGCACAGTAGAATCACCTAGAAACTTTACAAACTCCTGCACTTGGATCTATTTGAAGAGCATCTGACGTAATTAGGGGGGATGCAATGCAAGCACTGGGATTTTAAAAGCTCCCCACGTTTCCAGTGTGCAGTCAAGGTCAAACCACACTGGTCCCAGCAAGGCCCGGTGCATGTGTATATGTTGTCTTAAGAGCCGGGATGGAGGGTTGCCTGTGGGAAGGGGAAGGGGCATGACCCCTGTATTCTAGAGAAAATCACTGTTCCTGTTGGATACGCAACAGGAACATCAAAAGAGCAAGACATCGTTATAAAACTTGAGAAACCTGGGATTCATTTTGTTCTGTCTACAAAAAATTGCCAAATTTTCATCAAGATACAAAATAAAAGCTAATAATGGAAAACTTTCCCACATTTTGGCATAATCCAATTGTTGAGGACCCACCAATCCCACTTCCTGGAGACACTGACCCCCAGGGGATCAGGCGATCTGCACCCCTCCCACCATCCCAGCCCCTCCCCCAACATCTCACGTGGGGTAGGATTCTCTCATGAGAACCCTCTGGGGAGAAGCAAAAGCCAGTGTAGGATACACTTACCTGGTTGATATTGAAAGCCTGGGCTTTGTTAATCCTTGCAGAACCTCTAAGCAACATGAGGAAAGGTGGTTTGTTTAAACTGCAGCCTCCCAGGGACACCCCTCTCTTGGTAGATTTGCTGGCCAAGTCCAGGACTGCAGAAGTCTCTGGTAGCCTGGAATGAGGGCAGAAAAGAAAACCACTGCCAAACTCTGACATCGCAAGGAAGATGCACTGGCACGGAGAGCCTGCTTTAAGAACACACGTGCTTACTGTCATGGTTTCTAGGGAAACTTTCCTCTCTACCTGTACATTGTCTCCAGAGGAGGTACCGGCTCCGAGGAGAAGGATGTGGTGGGCTGTTACCCACGTCTGCATTCCCTAAAATACCCAGCACGGTGTCTTGGCAGCAGAAAGGCCTCAGCAGTTGTATTCACTTGGATGGTTAGGGCTGGGGCAAAGCCAGAAGCCTACAGCTCTTTCTTTGGAACAGGTATCATCTAGAAATATGAAAATGAAATATACAGAGAGGAGAAAAGTAGGTGTCGATGACCTAGAGTGATGGTGGACATCAGGAGATCATAGAAGTGAGTTTGCAGAAGGGTTTTCCTCTTGCTGCACTTGTGTAGGGGGGTCTCACAGATAAATCTGCTTTATCTCATGATTGGTGTCTGAGCCTTGATGGACCAATAGGAGCCCCCATGCTCCCAACAGGTTGCTTGAGTTTCCTGACCAGTCCTGGGCACCCCTCCTGCCCTGGGGAGGGTTTTGCCTTTTATCTAAAAGTGATTATTTTGAAGCTCCCAGGTGGCTCAGTTTGTTGAGCATCTGACTCTTGACTTTGGCTCAGGTCATGATCTCATGCCTTGTGAGTTCAAGCCCTGCATCAGCACAGAGCCTGATGGCATAAAGTCTGCTTGGGATTCTCTCTCTCCCCTTCTCTCTCTGCCCTTCCCATGCTTGTGCTTTCTCTCTCTCTCCCCTCTCAAAACAAATAAACATAAAATAAAATAAAGTGAGATAAAATAAAATAATAAAATAATATAAAATAAATAAAATAAAATAATAAAATAAGGTGATCATTTTGAATCAAAAGAAAAAAACATCTAGACATTTGCATGCAAGCACCAGATTCCTCTCTCTATGGAAAGTCATATTTGAGTTTGACAGTGTGGTGATTTGGTTTCCCAGCAGTCCACGGGCCCATGCAAATCAGGACACATCTGATTAAATCACATGTGCAGTCTTGATTAAAAGGAAGTGAAATCTCAGTTTGAAAACTTCTCCGGGCCATCATCTGAAAATTAATTTTCATTAGACCTTTTCCAAGGTTATGTGCCAAAGCTGCTCCCACAAAGGGAGGTGGGGAGGTGTTTGTTGGAGGTGGTTTGTTTTAACGTGTGTATCTTGTCTAAGACGGCATGGGCGAGTCTGTGGGATGACAGCCTGGTGCAGCAGGTGGTGACACATCCAGTCGTGCTACCAGAGCAAGGAGACGGCTCTCACACCCACAGCCGCACACACAGGAAAGGGCACGCACCTCTGGATAAAAACGTTGCTGATACAACCCTCAAAGTGACTCCCGCCCAGACGCAGGGTTTGCCGGGAATCTGTCAAGTAGTGTAGTTTTTGGTTATCTTTCAGAGGCTGGTCATCAATGAGAAGACGGAGTCTGGAAGAGGAGGAAGACAGAACAAGAGTGAGAACTGCAGGGAAGAAACATTTCTCATCGTGCGCCTGACTTCTCGCCTCAGTTCAGCTTCAGTATCTTTAACCCAGTAACTTGTTAAACCAGATTTGCTTCTAAAGAGCATTTACATTTTTTTCCCATGTATTTCTTTTGCACAGATTTTTGTTAAAGTATTCTATACATATGGGAAGTTCACATATCCTGGGTATAGCTCAGTGAATTTTTTGCAAGGTGGAAATAGCAATGATACCAGTGCCCCGATGAAGCAGAACAGACCAGGACCCAGGAACCCTGCATTGTGCTCACTTCTCCCCTCTCCAAGGGTATGGCCACTATTCTGAATTCTGAGAAAAGAAACTAATTTTGCCTGCTTTTGAATTTTATAGAAATGAAATCATAGGAGATGAATTCTCTTATGCGTGACCTCTTTCACTCAGCAGTACACTAAGGAGCTCATACATGTCAGCCTACACAATGGTAGATCTTTTTGCTCATTTTGTTTCATTCCTCCATTTTGAATGTACCACAACTTGTATATCCATCCAACAGTTGACTGAATGATTTTTTTTTTAATGAGGAAATTGATCCAGAACCAGGAAGAAGGCAAATCTTACTAATCAAACAGTGTCAGCATCAGGGATACATACTTCACAAAAAAGATTCTAGAACATTCTATTAAACTAAATAAAGTCTTAGGGGTCTGGCAGAAAGGCCATTCCACTCACCCAGAGTTGTCACTCATTACAGATACATAATGCAGCAAACCATCCGTGTATGTCTGGGGAGATTTAAAAATGGGGCTGCTTCTGTCTCTGGTGTTCAGTTCAATGTGACCATCTTCCAGGGTGACCTGCAGGTTATTTGTCTGAAATCATCACAGAATGTGCCTATCAATGCCATTAGTTTCCATTTCGAGATTATGAGTGTATCCATACTGAATTTATGATCAAAACCATGTATAAAGCAGGCAAGTGAGTTTGACCCAAATGTTTTGACTTTGCTATTTTGAGTTAAAGAGTATTTCTGATAATTTAGACACCATGTTGGTGAATATAAAAGTCTTATGCAAGTTGTTTAAACACTGACGGATCTGTCAAAAGCATTTTATGGACCTGCATTCATAAAGCGATTTAACTTCTCCATCGATTACACAAAACAGTTAAGCCATCTCTAAATTTTTCTACTTCCAATTTTCTGAAGTTGTTTTCATCAGGATCAAGTCTTTTCATCATTATGAATTTTTTATTTTCTGGTCATAATTTCTAGGAGGTTCCATTTCTGGATGTCAAACTCTGCAGATCTAAATTTTGGTAGGATGATTAGATTCTTTCTGTCAGTTCTCAATTTTAAAAAAGGTATAGTGTTTGTAGTTGTTATTTTAATTTTGCTGTTCTTTTTTCCTACCAAGTACAGTTTTGTGGGTTTTTTTTTTTAAATTTTCAATAAGGTGTGTTCGTTCAGTGAGCTTTTAGGCTAAAACAATTTTTACAGCATGTGGTTGTAGCCATTGTCATTTTTATATTTTGATTTTTTCAGTTGGTACTATTCATTATGAATTGGATAAAAGAATACCAATTTATATGTATTTCTTAGCTAACTTATTATGAAGTTGAGGGCAATGTTCCTAGGATATTTCTAGGATTTCTAGGTCTAGGATTGATCTCCTCTTCTGCTAAGTCAACTCTTATGCTGGCTTTCGACTGTTTTGTATATCCCCACCCTCAGCAAAGGAAACAAATGTTGGGTGTCAAAAGAGCTAGCTCAAAGCACCCTACTTTGATAGAAAGGGCACTCTTGCAGTCAAAATGCTGGTATGTGTTCCTTAGGGGGTAGTTTTAAAAAAAAGATCTCTAAAGGGCGATTGAGCAAATATTATTGAGAGAGAGGAGGCCTTCTAATATGACACAGCCGCAGAGTCACAGAGTCAGCTACCGTTCTTCCTTTCAACAAATACTGATGCCTGTTGTGTTGTGTTGGCAATCCTGAAGAAACACATCCAAGAATGTCAGTATTCTACTTCCATCTCTTTTAAAATTCCCCTCATTCTATAAGGGGGTTTCTAAATATTAGTTGAATTCTACACCTATGGAACCACATGAGTAAAATCGTATTAATCTACAGAGGGCACTTCCTTGCTGAAGAGGATTCTGTCTTGCTGTTGTACGTAAACAAAGAGCAAAGGACCCTATTTTCTCTCATTCCCCAGATGTAAATATTGTCTGACTAGCTGATGCTGCAAAAAAGGAATCTGAAGAAATATCTTTTGTAGAATCAAAAAAGAATAGTGGGGATATATTTTGATTTTTTCTTAGCTCTAAAACTTTAAGCTACATTATTCCTTATAACAGTTATAATTCACATTAACTCCTCAAATAAACCCAAAAAGAATGAAAATGGGTCCACGAATATATATAAACTCAATTCTGTAAACTATAATGTACTTCCTCAGCCTTATTTCTTTTAGGACTTGCCTCAGGAAGAGGAATAACCTTCATGGTTGAAATATACAGTGTCCTTTACTCTATGATGATGGATAAAATGTCTACTTAATTTACCTTCAAAATCTCTCTATTGTTTTTGACATCAAATTTTGAGTCGGATTTAAATCTTATTTGGTATTCATGCAATATTTCATACCTGTGTCTGGTGGCTTAATAATAGGCCACTGGGTTGAAAGGTCTGAAATCCAAAGGAGGCCTGGAAGTAGTTGTTGAAAGGGAAGTCCAAATTTGTGAAACTCAATTGTCCGTCCCTGGAGAATGAGGCAGATCGCACAAGCTGAAAGGCAAACACGGAATAAATTGTTGGCATTGGAACCATTTCATGGCTGAAATCTAGTATCTTATCCTCTGTTACTTCACCTGAGCTGATTAATGTGGTTCATGTTGCCTTGGGAAGACACAGAGTTTGCTTTTCTGCATGATAATTTACCAATCATGTGCGTTTTGGTGCGTATAGTTGGTAGTCCTCTTTTCCCTACAAATTTAACTTGCAAACCTGAAGGATGCTGTATCTTGCAAATATGTGGGGAGTATAAATGAACCAGTTCATTATAATACTGTGCGCTACTGGGAAGATTTGAAAGTTGATGTGTAAATGAATAACAAAGATGGGTTGGTTGGGGACCAGTCCTTCTCTATGAGGTTTTGACTACTCACCTTCCAGTCTTCTGAGCATTTTTTTGTTACTCCCACAGTGTCATTCAACCTAACAACACCAGTAGTTTTCTTCAGATTTTTCATGCAGCCTCGGAAAGCAGGTGTAGAAATGTTAAACCTGATTTGGGGCACAAAAAAAGGAAGAGGTGAACCAGACCAGGCTTGTCTGAGAATTGGAGTTGAATCTCTCTACTTTGTCTGCTACTTCTCGCCCATAAACAGGTATGTATTTTATGGGTATCTGTTCTCATGGGATTTCTGTAACACTACTTATTTTGTGAAGCTGAGAAAACCTACTTCTTTTCAGTGTGATTCTACATTCTCAGCTTTAAAAATAAACATAATAGTGTTGACAGAAGAATGGCCAGTGTCCTCAAAAAGTATAGAGACAGAAAATGCACAAGATGTAGAATCTCCCCTCCCCCCACTTTTCAAAGTCATGGTGGTACCTGGTAAATAGGAAGTATATTAACAAATTAATGCACTATAAATATTATATAAATATATATTAATAATGAAGTCATTTATTAGAGCCAAGAATGCTCTAGAAAACTCTCTGCTTTTTTTTTCTGTCCACTTTTAAGTTAGTCACTATTAACTCAGTAGAAACAAACTGTTATATTTGTGTTCTAGCCAGATCAGAACAATGGAAGGCACTGTGAGGATTAAATGAGTTCACGGGGACCGACTGGGTGGCTCAGTGAGTTAAGCATCAAACTCAGGTGCAGGTCATGACTTCAGGGTTCATGGGTTCAAGCCCCACAACAGGCTGTGCGCTGACAGCTCAGAGCCTGGAGCCGGTTTTGGATTCTGTGTCTCCCTCTCTCTACCTCCCCTGCTTGTGCTCTAGTTCTCAAAAATAAACACAAAAACAACAACAAAAAGTTAACGTACTGGAATTGCTCAGCTCTGGGTGTGGCATGCAGTCGTGAGAGTTGTGGAAGTGTTTTCTGCTGCACTAGAGCGGAGGGCTCTGCACCCAGACTGCCTTGGTTCAAGCCTGCTCCCTGCCTTTTGAGCAGGTGACCTAACTATTCTGTACATCTGTTTGCTCATTTCTATGATAGGAACATGTTTATCTGTTGCATCAAGTCATGAATTTAAATGGGTTAATATGTGTAACACTTGCCCAGTGCCCGGTATAGAGCAAGGACTCCACGTGAGATGTCAGAGTGAGTAAGTCTCCCCACATGACTGCAGGAGATCTGCCTGTGTGGCTACCTTGACATTCCCACCTCTTTTTTTTTTTTTTCCTTTGGCATTTCCCCTTTGATTTGACTTTTGGATCTGTCTGGAGCTGACTTCACATAAAACATTAAAACACATGGACTGACTGAAGTCTAGGCAAATATTTGTGTTTCTTAAATAAATGATGGATGTAACCAAGAAAAACCCAAAGCTCATTTCCTTAGAAATCCCTAAGGCAGCTCACCTTTCTATATGCATTCATTTTTATTCAAATCATTATAAATAGTTGAGCTACATGTAATATGCATACAGTTAAATTTCATTAGAAGGAAAAGGAAGAAACGAATCCCATTGGCATTACAGCTTGAGCTTAATTATTTTATAGAGATGGCTTTTTTGCCTGGAGCTTGTCTATTTACACATATTTTAAAACCCATTCTCTGTGGGGTTTGCACATGGTTTAGACCCATCACCATCCCCTGATGTCCTTCCTTCCATCAAGTAGAAGTCGAAGGAAGAAGGTAGCAGAAAAGCGAAGTGGGGAAGACAGGCAGCTAGCGGATATGGACCAGAACCTTTCGAGGGAGCTGTTTTCTTCTCTAACATTGACAGCTCTTACCACCTGCCTGGCTGATTCTGACCCACTTTGAATCCTCATCCCATCCCAAGAAATAGGTAGATACTCTAATCATATTCCAGAGGTAGCATGGGGAGGCATGTGGAGGTTAAACAACTTGTCCAAGGTCATGTGGCAGGAAAGTGGCCCTGAGCGCTGGGACCTGAGCGGTCAGTGTGTCACACAAACGAGTGTGACTCACAGTCCTTGCTCTTTACGTTTATACAGTTTGTGTATTTCTAGCACTTGGAGGAACGGTGACTCTTTCCTACAGAACAGTTATCTGCAGCAGAAATGTTAAGATGGAAGGTTTATTTCCACTATTCTTTGAGCTGTTCTCATTCCTCTGGCTCATCTGAAGGCCTAGAATTCCACGTTGAGTCCAGGATGCAAGGGCTGAATACACTTGCAAGAAGAACGTGATTGTGTAGGGGTGCAGGCTGGGCTAGCACATTGGGGTATGTACGCGCACCGTGGGCCAATCCGTTCACAAACACCTAGCTGGTCCAAACCTGCGGTCTGCAGATTTCAGAGTAGTAAGAGCCAAATGTAATCCTCATTTTCAGTGCTGGGTACTGAGTAAATGTCCAGTAGATCCTTGACTGAGTTTTGCTTTAAGATTTATTATTTTCAGGGTCCCTGGGTGGCTCAGTCAGTTAAGCAGCTGACTTCAGCTCAGGTCATGATCTCCAGCTCTTGAGTGTGAGCCCTGCGTCAGGCTCTGTGCTGACAGCTCAGAGCCTGGAGCCTGCTTTGGATTCTCCCTCTGTCTCTGCCCCCTGTCTCTACCCTTCCCCTGCTCATGCTCTCTTTCTCTCTCTCTGTCTCTCAAAAATAAACATAAAAAAAAGAATTACTAATTTCGTTTTAATGGTTTATTATTACACTGACACAATGGGGTAGGTCTTTCCTCAGGAAAGATTTCCTGTTGCTTGAGAGCCTCTGACATTATCAGGGTGATTTTCTCTTGGGAATCTCATGGGAAATGGGATTAACAGATTATGATTTCCGATTCTAATCCTAACAAGCCATTCCCAGATCTGGGTCCCCACCCCCCCAGAGGGATACATTACAGGGAGAAAGGAGAGAACAGGGTACTCACAAATCTCTTGGTCAGGGCTGCTTCATTTAGAGATTTAACTGGCTTCCTTCATTCCAAACTAGGTTTAAGTGCTGCTGTCTGTAAGGGTCTTCCCCTTATGTGGGAATCAGAACACCTCCCTCCTTTAGAAGAATTATTTACTGCCCCACAGAGTTTGGCTGTGACTATTTAGTAGGACTCCTGTCTGCCCGCCACCCCAAAGTGACCCATGTCAGAGGGAGATTCCAGACTCTCTGGACCATCAGAGATGTCACCAGAGAGATAAAGCAGGGTCAGAAACAGCCAATATTGCTTAGCATTTTATTTGCAAGGGAGTAAAAGGCCAGTGAACTCTTTTGACTGGCTTCTATCTCTTACATTTTCCATATTCTTTTTATTTTTTTATTTTTTTTTTTTTGAGAGAGAGAGAGAGAGAGAGAGAGCGCGAGCGCCTAAGAAAGTGAGTGGGAGAGGGTCAGAGGGAGAGGGAGAGAGTGAATCTTAGGCAGGCTAACTCAGGGCTTGATCCCACAATGCTGGGATCATGACCTAAGCCGAAATCAAGGGTTCGATGCTTAACCGACTGAGCCACCCATGTGCCCCAGATGTTCTTATGATTTTAGTAAAAACTCAGAGTATAAACTTGCCCAGAAAAAGAAGTAGTCCCTTGTTAGGCAAATTCTACGACAGATTAATAGAAAAATTCTGTGTGTACATATATCTGTATATGCATAACAATATCTATATATGTATTTCTTTTTTTTTTTTAATTTTAAAGAGACAGAGAGAGCAAGAGCAGGGGAGAGGCAGAGAGAGGAAGAATCTGAAGTGGGCTCTGCAGTCAGAGCAGAGAGCCTGACATGAGGCTTGAACACACAAACCATGAGATCATGACCTGAGGAGAAATCAGGAGTCAGACACTTCACCGACTGAGCCACCCTGACTCACTGGTGCCCACGTCACTATCCATGGGTCTTTTGCTAGCCCTGCACAAATGCAAACCACTCACCAGTAGCTTCCTTGTTGACTCCGAGAATTCCTCAGTGCTCGGGATGAGCCCCCCTGCCCTATAACCTTGACCAACACCTGTACCTGAGCTGTATCCACCATGTCTCTAGCCCAGACTTCTCTGTAGAGGTCCAAGCCTTTCTCCAACTGCTTTCTAGCATCTCCACCTGCTCTTAGGTTCCGGGGACTCAGCCTGTCTCAGACTGAAGCCATTGACCTGCCTCCCTGCCAGTGCCGTCCATCTGCCCAAGGAAACCCAGATGTCACCCTTGAACACTTTTCTACTTTTCTCTCCAAACCCAACCAATCATTCATTCACTGTCCTAATGATCCTAAGCACGCCCTCCCTCTGCCTTATCTGCATGGCTGTTTCCCTGCAGCTGCCCTCATCTCTCGCCTCTGTTAATATGCTCCTCTTCCCACTGCTCTGCCTTTTCCTTCTCAAATCCAGTCTCCACCCTGCACCAGAGTGAGCTCCTGAGAAGCTGAAATTGATAATGTCCTTTCTCTGCTGGTGTCCCCCGAGCAACAGCTGTCTTACTGAGACTTTCAAGGTCCTCTGTGTTCTTGTCCCTGCTTCCCACAGCAGCCCCATGTGGCATCCCCGGCCTGCTGGTACCAGTGTCCTCCAGTTCCTGGAAATTCATGCTTTCTCCAGCTCTTGGTGCTTTATATATGTTGGTTGCTCCTGTATTTCAGGTCCTAGCCAGAGCCCACCTTCTGGATGCCCCCAACCAGATTAAATTCCCTCCAGAGGACCCACAGGACCCGAGCTTCTGCTCTCATGGCACCCGCCACACTCTATGGTCTCCCATCTGCCATACTTGAGGTCCTGGCCTGTTCATCATTGCCTTGCCAGCACCAGCCACACCACCTGACGTCACTAGACACTTAGTGAGTACTTGTGTAATGAATAAATGGGAACCTTAGGTGTGCACAGTGGTGCTGACTTCCTTAACCTATTTTAGCACAATTAATAGAGTAAAATCAAGATCACTGATCTTGCATAACAACACTTCATGGCTGAATTGATATTTAATATTGACAATACTAAATATGAACAGGCCCTCTTTGGGTCTCAATTTTTTCATCTATAAAATTCAGAGGTTACATCCCATTCAAGGTCCTTTTTAGCTCAAAGAATCAAAGATATTCATTCCCAAACTCTACTAAGTGCCAAGCTTTGTCACCTGCATTTTCATCTTTGAGGGTAACCTTAAGAACTTGAAAATGAATATTAGCTTCTCTTTACTGTGGGTGGACAGATGCCCACATGTAGAAGGATTCTTGAAGAAAGCCCACCTGTACACACCACCTCATAAACCACATCTAGCACTCCTTTCACCTGATTCATACATTAGAAAGAGTTCTATCCTCAGATCTCATACAAGAATAATCATAATAAACACTGTTTCATGGGGGAGTGCTCTTAACTCAGTCCTGAGTCTGTACTAACCTTCTAGGGAATCTTTTCACACATTACCATCAACTATTTAATGTTAATTTACTTTTGAGAGACGGAGAGAGAAAGACAGAGGAGCAGGAGAGGGGCAGAGAGAGAGGGTGACGCAGGCTCCAGGCTGCGAGCTGTCAGCACAGAGTCCAATGCAGGGCTCAAACCCTTAAACTCCAAGATCATGACCCAAGCCGAAGTCAGATGCTTAACAAACTGACCCATCCAGGAGCCCCTATCGTCAGCTATTTAAAAGCCTTTTGGGAGGATACAAATAAGTTTAAATAAAAGTTATTTTTAACCCATTCTTGAAGTGGTGTTTTTTTTTTCCTCACTCAGGTTAAGCTTCACTTTCTTTCAAATTAGCTTAATTCATCCATGTCTTCATTATCCAAGAAGTAGTGATGCACCTATTCAGAAATTGGTTACACAGAAGGCCAAGAAATATAGACATGCCTTGCATTCTAGAGATACTTCCAGAAGGCAGCAGCCCCAGCCTTCAGCACCCAGTGCTGTGTGCCAGGCCGTGGAACTGCCTGCGCTCTCCTCTGCTACCTGTAAGGGCCCCAGCCTCCATTCTTATCGGCAGCACCATCAACACTAACCATATTCCCTATGGTTTCTCTCTTCCTAAGAATGACACTCAGTGTGCGTGTCGGGGGTGGGGGGGGGGACCCACGCTTCCCTCACTCTCCTTTCAGTGGCCAGTCCCATTATCCAGTGTTTGCAGCCAGCCTGACTCTGCTGGCTAACACTGTTAATACTAAGAAGTTAAACTTTTGTCTTTGCTGCTGGAATTTGAAAAGGTAGACTCACTCAGAGGTGATCTGCTTCTTTGTTTTTTGTTTTGTTTTACATCGTCTTACCTTTCCCTGATTGAAATTGGAATTCCTCCCAGATAATATGTGCCGAAATCAAATATTTCACCTTCAATTCTAATTTTTTGAGAATTCACATTTATCCACATGAGTTTTTGGGATTTCCCGATTTTGATCTGTATCTAAAATAAATGAGAAAGGAGTCAGCAAGCAATGATAAATTAAAGCAATCCTATTCACCGTGGTTCAGGGCTATTATGTTTTTATTTCCTTCAGATTCATTATATACATGGTAGGAAAACTCTGAACCACAGCACTTTTGGATAAAAATATAATATTAAAACATTTTAATAGAAATGTTTGTATTTGAAATTATTTATGTTTTATATATGAATATATACATGTGGGTGTATATATATACATGTATACTTATAAATATATATACATATATATATTACTTATGTATAAATATATATATATACATGTATTTCATGCCCAAATATTCAGATTGGAAGACGTGTCCCTCATCCTTTAAGTTGTTAAGTTAGTCTGGTACTATTACCAGGAAAAATGTCCTGGTGCTGACTTAATTCTAAAGGACTGAGGACATTTAACAATTCACATGAACACACTCAAAGGATGTACCGAATGGTCTTTTCCATTGTTGACAGTGTGAGTAACTCCTTTTTCTTTTGGTGGCTCTGAATTCAGTTTGTACCGCACCAGGAGATTGCCATCTTCTATATTTAGAGATATGAAGCGATCCTAGAGCACAGAAATAATGTAGATTACCAGAAGATTCTGCCGAAGACTACCTAGAGGGCTGGAATTCAGGTTACTCTCAAGTTACAAACTGCTCTCGGCCTCAGCTGCCTCCTGATTTACCAGGGACAGTAGTGCTGTAATATCCCATTGCTGGGATGGGTATGATGGTTAAATACTGTAAGTGGTGTTCAACATCATGCACGGTGGCCAGCACACAGGAAAAACAATAAATGTAGCTATTATCATGATTCTGTCTCACATGTGTGAATGGAAAGTGAAAAGACACAGATCATGAATGTCATTTGCAAAGATGGCTGCTATCTTTTGGAGAGAGGTAGGGCCCCAGACATTTGCCACCATCTGCTTGCTGACTTATTGCTATGTGTCCACCTCATTTGCTGGTTCAACCCCCTCCAGTGCCCCCTCCTTCCATTTGAGTGTGGAGGGATCCCCGAGGGCCCTCAGAGGACCTCTTCTTCCCTCCTACCCTCTCTCTGCCTCAAAGTCAGAGTCATTGCTGCAGCCCCAATGCGGGTGTGTGCCCATGAAGCCCAGATGCTTCTCTCCAGCCTTGACTTGTCTTCTTGGGGCCAGATCTACTCATCTGGATACCTTATTTTTGTTACTACATGAGTGACTCATAGACTCAAATTGTGAATATCTCAAACAGAGCTTGGGATCTACATGCCTCTCCGCCCGCCTCCCAGTGGCCAAGCCTGACTCTCCACCCTTCCCTCCACTCTCTCCCCTCCTTTCGCTCTCTCACCAGGAATCCCCTTGCTGAGCCAGGCACAAACCTACTAGGAGTCACTCTTAATCCTCTTTTTCTTCCAATCAAATCTTGTCGGTTCCACCATTTCTTAACTCTGTCTCTATTTCATGCCACCCGGTCTCATCCACACTTCTCACTCTCTCTTTTCTAAATTTTTTAACATTTTAAAGCTTATATATTTTACGAGAGAGAAAGAGTGAGTAGGGGAGGGACAGAGAGAAAGGAAAAGAGAGAGAATCCTAAGCAGGCTCTGAACTGTTAGCGTAGAGCCTGATGTGGGGCTTGAACTTACAAACTATAAGATCGTGACCTGAGCTGAAGCCAGACACTTAACCAACTGAGCCTCCCAGGTGCTCCTTAGCCACACTCCTTTAGCTGCACTACACAGCAATAATGCACTGTCCTCCCACATCTGCTCTCTTTTTTTTTCTTAAGTTTATTTCTTTATTTTGAGAGAGAACAAGAGTGTGCAGGGCAAGGGCAGAGAGAGAGAGGGAGAAAGAATCCCAAGCAATCTATACACTTCGTGAAGAGACCAACACTGAGCTCTGAACAGAGAGCAGAGAGACCATGACCTGAGTTGAAGTCAACAGTCAGATGCTCAAGCAACTGAGCCACCCAGGTGCCCCCACTGTCCCATCTTGCCACTTGCCACTATGCAGCTAGAGAGCTCTGTGGAAAATGGCAGGGCCGGCCTGTTTCATTTTCCTCCTTTGCTCCCAGGACAGAGCCCTGACTCCCCAGCACATGTTGTGAGGTTCTGATCACCCCTTCAACTTTGTTTCTCCATGTTCCCTTCCTGTTCTGTCCCTGAGCACCACCTGCCCTTCCCACTTCCAAGTCTGCTTTGTGTTTCATTCTCCGCAGGCATCACCCTTCTGCTCTGTCTTCTTCAAATGCTGTCTTCTACTTTCCCCCGGGTCTCAGATTACCTTTGCTCAAGAAAGTCTTTTACATCTTCATTCACCCCACACTTTTCCTCTATACCACTCATGGCCATTGTGATGAATTAATGAACCAGTTAATGAGTGTGGCTTTGTTAAATAAGTGTCCTCCCCTCTAGAAGACAAGGTCCTTGAGGGCAGCAACTGTGTCTGTGGTGGCTGTAACTGCATCCCCATCACTGCATAAGGCACATCCTTGAAACAGACCTTTCCTTAGAAAGGTATGCTGAGGGAGCCTCTGTGGCTGTCGGTTAAGCGTCTGACTCTTGATTTTGGCTCAGGTCATGATCTTGTGGTTCTTGGGTTTGAGCCCTGCTGTTAGCCCGAAGCCTGCTCGGGATTCTCTCTTCTCCTCTCTCTCATTCTCTCTCAAAATTAAATAAATGAACTTGAAAAAATTACACACTGGGGAATTTCTGATATAGGGCTTGAAAGTTTATTCCTCCGCAATTCCCTAATGACAAGAGGGCCTCTTTCTGAAGTCTACCAACAGTCCTTACTTAAAAGAAACATCAGTCCTTATCTGAATACTAAACCTTGTGCTTCAGAGCCAGTAGGGTTCATCACACTCAAAAACAACAGAGTCACATCGACTCACTGAGTAATGAGCAGAGCAGTGCTCAAAATCATTTTCTCTTCTCTAGAATAGCAGCATATATTTTTCATATATTTTCTTCTAATATGAATAGCACTTCTGGTTGTCAGTCTCCAAGAACTTCAAAGTGTAGTACAAAGAAGATCTTGCTTTAGAAAACAACCACCTGAAGATGCTGGGTGACTCCTCAGCTCCTTGCATTCTATCTATAGGCAGCTCAGGACCTTCCCAAACGCTCTGAGCTGGTTCAGCCTTGGAATCTCCCAGAGGGTCAAGACTAGCCCCAGAGAGGGGAGTTGGATCAGGTTTGTGTCCCCACCCTGCAGGTGGAAGGGACTGGTCAAACCCCAAACTCCTTATCAATCCCACGTTCTCAGACAGACACCCCATGGGCTGATCCACAGAACAACCACCGAAGGCAGGAGCGGTCAAGTCCAGGCCCATCTCCCAGCAGATGGCGTTGACCATCACTTAGAGAGTCCCTTTGGATTTCTCCAAACTAGACTTAAGAATGGCCTCCAGAAACCTCAGCTGCTTGAAAACAGAGAAGCTTCCAAGTCTTGGGAATCCAGGGATCAGGTGACAGAGACATACTTCCACAGTCTGGTGAGAGTCAGACTAAGATGCAAACAGCAGGAAGTCAAACAGTTTGACTCCCAGAGACCCTGGGAGGTCATCACATAATTTCAGGCAGAATAAGTAGATAATGAGGCAAACAGCAGTTTTCAAAGAATAAAAGTATCAATGGCATGTTCTCAAATTCCTGATTACTTGCTTCACGAAAACGTACACTCCCATAGCCAAAGAAAGCAGCATTGGGCCCAGAGAAAAGATGCAGGTAACATTTGCACATTTTTTTCAGATCTAGTTAGTTGTTTATAAACACCCAGTTACCCCGAAGCTGCTGAACCGAATGGACATATGTGGTAGTATTTGGAGGTTTATCACAGAATACCTGGTTTTCTGCAAAGAACAGCAAACCTCTATCCACGGTGGTTTGAATCGTTTGTCCAAAGGTCGGGAAGGGAGCATTTGGTTGAGTTGGAACTCGAGCATAGCCCGTACCTTCAAAATAATTTTTGTCTGACTCTTCCTTTCTCCTGTCAACACCAAAGATCACACGTTAGAACACAGCAGCCAAGGACCACACTCAAGAGGGCTTATTAATAGGAGATGCTGCTACCTAAGACACAGAACAAAGCCCATGCAACGTAGCTGTCATGATTCTGTTAAAGAGAAAACATCTGTAGAATGTTAAAATAGCCAGCCGTTTGTCCTGGATGTGCTCCCATACTCTATGACAATCAAACCCCAGCTCAAAAATGTTAACAGTTATGGGACACCTGGGTGGCTCAGGGGGTTAAGCATCTGACTCCTGATTTTGGCTCAGGTCATGATCTCATAGTTGGTGAGTTCAAGCCCCTCATGGGGATCTTCACTGATAGTGCAAAGCCTGCTTGGGATTCTCTCTCCCTCCCCCACTCTGTCTGTCCCTCCCCCATGCACACACACACATGCTCTCTCCCTCTCTCTCTCAAAATAAAAGTAAACTTTAAAAAATAAATACGCATTTTTTGAAAAGATAATAGTAAAGAGTCTCTTCTTTTTTTTTTTTAATGTTTTTTTATTTATTTTTGATAGAGAGAGAGACAGAGCATGAGAGGGGGCGGGGAGGGAGGGAAGGAGACACAGAACCAGAAGAAGGCTCCAGGCTCTGAGCTAGCTCTCCGCACAGAGTGTGACATGGGTCTCAAACCCACGAATGTGAGATCTGGCCTGAGCCTAAGCCTTAACTGACTGAGCCACCCAGGCGCCCCAAGAGTTTCCTTTTAACTATCTATTTAGGAACTATCTTCTAAGGAAGATGCGGCCTAGCAGATGAAGCTTTGAAATGTAAAAAATTATTAACTTGAAATATAATTTTATTCTGAGTAATAATAATCTGTCTAAATCCTTTTAACTCCCAGGAAGTCAGGAGCTCAAGACAGTAATTTTCAAAGAGGTCTAGGTGTCAGAGTACCTAGAAAGTCATGGTGTCCTTCGTGGACCAATATTTTTTTTTTGCTACTTAAATATGGAATACTGCGAATCAGGTACCATCTAGTACTGAATATTTTGTGGGAGGAGGCACCAAACATTTAAGGAGGGCTTATTTTTTTCAAAATGGAGAAAACTCTATCGATCTAACATTTTATACAAATGAGGAAACTTTAGGAGTGGCTTGGCAGCGTGGCATGCAATCATAATTTAAGATCTACTGGCAGAAAGCTATCGGTGACATCAACAGCATCTTATTGGCCCACCCCCTTATGATATGTAAAACTCTGCAAGTTACCAAAATCACAGTTACAGAGACACTGGTTCCTGGTTTTATTTACCTTCTACAAGGCTCGACTTCAGTTGTGTTGAGATTGAAGGTTTTTTTGAAGTTGTATAAGCTCAGAACATTTTCATTGAGGTCATCCAGTTCAATACAGCCTTTGTATGGAGGAAACCTCAGTCTAGCAGGAAGCTACACAAAGGAAACAGAAAATCTAATTCAACCAAAGTCAGTGATCAAGTTGACCAAAAATCAGTATGAATCCATCACTTTTAACTGTCCCTGTAGCACAGGGGACTTTGGACACAGGGGCCCTGGATTTGCTATTCATTAGATGCCTGACCTTGGGCAAGTTATTAAACCTCTGTCTCAGTTTCCTCATCTGTGAAATGGGAATAGGAATAATGCCTTTAAATAATAATCAATTTAAATTAATATGCTTATATCTAGATCAGTGCACAGAGAAAGGGCTCAAGAACTGTTAGCATTTATCCCTGGATATGCTTTAAGAATATATAGTTAAAACCATTTTTATATAATGGATAATTAAAATAGAGAAAGGAGGTCATTATACCAAATTAAAATTTAAATATCTTCACTCTGTGCAATAACACTGACACTTACTCTAAAGTCAGATGGGTAACCTCCAACGTAAAATACAACATTTTCAGGATCCAGATTGAGGAGGGTGTTGGTGTTGCCACCATCCATGTCATGGAATTGGGGTATTCCAGGTTTGCTGGATGTGGCTTTTGTGGTGTAATTCAGCCTTGCAAACTGGTAAATTCTGTTTAAAAATAAATAAAATTATATTTTTAAAGTATACAAAAATTGAAGAAGTCAAAGCCAAGATACTAAAAACGGGGTTTAGTGGTATATACAATGGAGGTTTGGGGAGTGTGGGTCAGATTCACAAAGACCAGTGGTCAGTGGGACTCGCACCTCTGAAATTTCACCCGGTCCATAACCGCCTCCTGAGTTTCGCTCTCAGTCAAGCTCTGGTCCACTTGGAGTTCGGACTCCTGTTTTCCCAGGTTGTAGACACACGTAAGCTTGCCATCTACAAGTGCCATGCCGATGTAGTCCCTGGAGGCCTGGACACAGAAAGGCCACCTGAGCGCACTTCACACTGTTTCTCTGAACTCCCCGTCCCAGGAGAGTGTATTTCAAGTATCTAATGAGTTTTACACAATAGGCCTTGGGAAAGCAGAACGGATGAGGTACCTCCTCATACAAATATACAGACAGAACAGTTAATTACTAATGCCCGCACGGTCTTTGCTCCTGGTTTACTGCACTCACGTATTCACGCCCTATCTGTTCAGTCTCCAAATATTTGCCAAGCACTTGCCATAAAGATGAACCAGATATGGACTCAGGTCTCTACTAGAGTTTAGTCTGGGAAGGGAGATCAGTCATTTTTGTTCTCTCTGTACGTGCAATGATCTCTTCACACTTTGTGCATACCTGTGTTGTAACCCCTAGAACCCTATATGATCACAGCTACGTGCACATCTGTCTTCTCTGGTAGAATAGAGCACCTGGAGTACATCTGAAGTTTTCAAATTGTGGTAAAAGATACACACAACGTGAAATTTACATCCAAGAAACAATTTTCATTTATCATAAGTACAGGGTGTGACACCTCGTAGGGAGATGGCACAAATTTGTTGAAGGAATAAAGTATGTGCATTTTGCCACATAGAAAGCAGAGAGTCATGTCACAACGAAGCTCCAAGTACAGTACCAACTTTAAAGCATGAGAGAGTGATTAATGAGAATGTCAATTTTAGGAACCTCTAAATACCACATATGCTAATGACAGCCAACTTTCTAACTGCCTAGGGTTTTCCAGAACCATGTTTCAGACATTTTGTTTTACCCCTAGCCATTGTATGCTAACCCAAGCAGTGATTACCTTTTCCTCTGACACGTAAAGAAATGTACTTTAAGAGTGGGGACTAAAAGCTAAAATCAACTGTTCAAAACGCCTGTAGCAGTTGTGGTTTAAAGAATTTACAGTCAGGAAGAGATGGGACACGTCTTATTAATTAGGCAGGAGAGGCTTCATTTCGCTCTGCTCCTCATCCACCCATGGTCCCACCCCCGCAGACGTAAGGGTCTGCAGCTGGGCATTCTGAGAAGGACAGGGTCACAGTTTTTTAAGGATTTCCCTGAGGCCTTGGTATTGCTGCCTCGGTTGTGTACAGAGGGGTGCTGATCTTTAACCCCTGGTGTTATGTGCTCACATGTACACACACGTGTGCCACGTGCTGAGCCCAGTGGGCAAGGCCCCTCCATCAGAGAAGGCCAGCAGGTAACAGTGTGTGATTGATGGGCAGCCCCCTGTGGGGCCATTAGAGGTGATAGAGCGTGCTGATGTGTTGCTGGGATTTCTTCCTACTGTGCCAATGAAAGCCGGAAGTTATGACACACTGGTGACATGCGTCTCAAAAGCCATACTGTTTCAGGCTACAGTTTAACCCACAAATAGTGGCATTCCCCACGGTGATGGTGGCATAATCATTCCAGCAGCACTCCCGGGGAAGCCTGCTGCCACGTCATGAGGACACTTAACAGCTCTATGGAGACGGCTGTGGGGCATGAAGATGCCTCCCACCCACAACCATGACTGACTTACAAGGCATGTGAGTGAGCCACACTGGAAGCAAATCTCCAGCCCCAGTCAAGCCTTCAGAGGCCTGCAGCCCCAGCCAACGTCTTGACAGACCTCACGAGAGACTCTGAATCAGAACCATCTGGGTTAAGCTACTCTTGAACATTGTACCATAGAAACAGCATGAAATAATAAATATTTATCATTGTTTTAGACCACTAAGTTTGGTGGTTATGCAGCAAATCACGAACATTAAAAAAAAAGCCCCAAACCCAAACCATATTGTTTTGAAAACAAGAGAAATGTCAAAGCAATACTTACATCTTTATTTCCAAGGTACATCACAAACATATTCTCAGTCCCTCCACTCTCTCTTGACTCGGGTCTTTGGAGAAACAAAGAAAGAGATGTGTATCCTTTCAAATCATCTAGGTCATTTGGCAGCCGGACTTCAACTCCAGATTTACCATTGAACCTCATGGGGACAGCAACCTGCGAGGGAAAACAGCTAGAGCATGAACCACTCTCTTGTGAGGAAAGGGAGGTGCTCGGAGCGGTAGCCTATGCCTCTGATGTGAATCCTTCGGCTCTTGACGAGTTGTTATGATAAAGAGCAAAGGAGGGTGCATGTCTCCTAGACCTGGATTATAAACTCATGAAGCTGTTTTAATAAAACATCCATGTTCTTCCTGTTTATTGGCCAAGGGTCTTTGAGTAGTGCATCTAATTCTCTGTGCCAGGAATGATAATCATCACTATTATCATAGTTGCAACTAGGAGGATTTTGTGCACATGAGCTAACGTGTAGGAGCACTTAGTGTGGTGCCTGGCATGTTGTAGATATATAATACAGAAAAATATATTTTTAAAAATAGTTTTTTAACGTTTTTATTTATTTTTGAGAGAGAGAGAGAGAGAGAGAGAGAGACAGCATGAGCAGGGGAGGGTCAGAGAGAGAAGGAGTCACAGGATCTGAAGACAGGCTCCAGGCTCTGAGCTAGCAGTCAGCACAGAGCCTGACGCAGGGCTCGAACTCATGAACCGTGAGATCATGACCTGAGCCGAAGTTGGACACTTAACTGACTGAGCCACCCAGGTGCCCCAAAAAAATATTTTTAAAATAAATTCTTTAAGGAATAATTCCCCATGAATATATTACATGTTATGGTTGCATTTATTATAGTCCTTAAAAATGAGTGCATCAGGGCTCTTAAAAAATAGTGAGCCTAGAAATCAAGCACAGTGCCTTTACGGCAGTGATATTCTGACTTGGCTCTCCAACGCTGTGTCTCAAATATCTCACAGGGGATGGATGAAAAAAAGCAAGGTATTTCATTAGTATTATTTTAGGCCAAAACAAATTCTGATAGAGAAGTGTCAGGAATTCAAGTAAATACTGTCAAGTTAAAATAACAAAGGCTGAAGAATTTGTGTTCCAATCAAGAAAAATGGCTATAATCCTGTGTCTAGAACACCGCCCTTGCTGGCAGGAACCATTCCTCCATCCTCAATAAAGGTGGATTCTGTAACTTTCAAGTTATAACAAGAAAGGAGGTCCTGTGCAGTACCACATCAGCACATTCCGCTCACAGAACCACTACTGGAACTTGCAGTAACACTTCACCAGCTGGGGCGGGGAGAACCCTTCTTCCCACCTGCATAAACTCAGTGGGGAGGACACTGCTTCAGGTCTCTGACATACCAGATCATTTAGGGCATGGAGGTAATGTGCACTTTTGAAGGATGACAGGAGGAAGTCAACTTTCATATGCCAAACAACTAAAGGATGAGAGAAAGAAAGACCACCAGTTTCTGTGTAAACAAACGCCTTCCCTTTCCTGAGGAGTGTGCTAACTTCTCAAAGAAGGAGACTTAGCGCCTGGCAATGTGGGGACACACCTACCTTGTTTGCAGCATCTCTGGCCTGCTGAATTAGCTCCCGGATGCGGTCCACGTTGTCAGAGATGTTGCCCAGTGGCAACAGCTGTTGGTTGATACTTTCAATCTTGCTCAAAAGGTCGGGCAGTTTGTTGGTTAATTTCTTCACTGTTGATGAGATAACAGAACAGAAATTTATAATTGTGAGTTGATACAGGTTAAATACAAATTTTCTCATTGACGGTACTTGTCAAGTGCTACGTTTGGGTACCAAATATTGGAAAGGATGACTCAGAGTCAGGGAATACCTTCCCTAAATACATCGTGGATTCTATCCTGCAATCTGGATATCAAATCATCTTACTTGGCTGCTATAGAAGAAAATAAATCTTTATTTTTTGATCCTTAATATCAATTGCAATTTAATACCTCATGGTTAGGGGACCTATATCTCCACTCTAGAAAAGGAAAAATCAATAGAAATGTTAATGGATGAAAAAAATCCTACCTAGACTTTCTAATAGAATACCCCTATTCTTTGAATGTATTATGTGAAGCTGCTTTCTAATATTTTAATTTCTAATTTCAGACTTTATTAGGCAAGAATTTACATAAATTGACCAAAGCACATAACAATGGAGAAAATGAATAATATGTCCTGGCCAAAGAATGCCTGATACCTGAGTTATCTGCATCGTTGAGAGCCTTGTTGAGGTCTTCACTCTTTGTGCTCCCATAGGTATCCTTAATTCTTGCCACATCTGTCTCAATGGGGCTGAGCCCATCTAGAACCTCATCTGTGATGTTGTTGGCATTTCTGACCATGCTCTTTGCATTACTGATCATATCACTGATGTCATCTAATGCACACACAAAGAGGGGGGTGTAAGTATCTGAAATGGTCAACAAAAGAGGCCAAGTGCAGTGGGTAGGGAGATGCTGACCTCTCTGTATCCCACGCAGGTCATCCCGGATGGCAGTGATATTGGTATCGATCAATCCTTTCTGAACTGTCATAACTTTCAGAGTTTGCTGTAGGTTGTTGAGAGCTGGACTGATTTCTAAAATAAAATAAAGCATCATGAGGCAATTACCCTATGGATTTTGATCCTGCATGGGTATTGGTGGCCCCTGAAGTAGCCAGCATCTGCAGAGCCTTGAGCAGACCTGCATCTCAGAGATGCCCACTGTATGTGATTAGACCCACAGCTCCATGGACCTCCAGTTACAGAGGCCAGGGGCATGCCTGAGCCTGTGGTATCAGGCTCCTTGGAAATGCAGCATGAAGAAAGGGAGAGGCTTAATCATTTAGGGGCAGTTTAACTTCCATTTTGGTCAGGGCAAAGGTCTCTATTTAGAGAAGGAAAGGGATGTGACTGTCTTATTCACTGCTGTGTCACGGTGCCTTGTCTGGCACTAGTCTGGGCTTAATATTAGTCATGCTTATTGAATGAATGAATGAATGAATGATGCAGAAAGGATGCCTCTGCAGTCAGAGTATAATAAAGTAGTGCTGTTGAGAGAGCCTCATCCAAGCAAATGCACTCGCAAAGTAGGCATTGTTTGTTTTCTGTCCATTTTCAAACTGATACTTTGAAGAGGATTCAGTGAGAGGGAGGGAGTTCACAGACATCCTAGCTGGCAACACTGATGCTCTGAGGTAATGGAAAATGACCAGTGAATGCTTTAAGACCAAAGTGATGACATATGGTTTAAATCATGATTCCAGGACTAATTTAAATAATAATGTAGACAAATAGTCTATGATCTCTCTTATACATGGAACTAAAAACACTCCCCAAATACAGGGAACCTATTAGTGGCTGCCTGAGCCCTGGGGTGGGAAGGGGATCAAAAGGTAAAAAGAAGCAAGGGAGCAAGCTGGTAGGAAACGAAAGAAAAAAATGTAGTTAAGCATCCTAACCCTACTTAAAACACTGATCCTCACCTCTTAGCTCATACTTTGTAAGGGAACAGATGTCATAGCAGGAAATTTTAATTCCTGCAAGTTGCTAAGCAAATCGTTCTGTCTTAATATGTATTTTTGTAGGTAATTTTTCATGTATTTATTTTTTAAACATGAGAAAAGATAAATACACTTATTTACTGTCAGAAGGCATCTAATCCCTCAAAAATGCTGATACAGTGGCCATGAGTGACCACAAGAGACCAGAGAAAATCAAGAAACACCATTTTCAGAACACCAGAATTTGGAGACATGAGATGGTATAATTGTTTTGTAAAAAATTAAATGCATGGGAAATTTTCAGAGATAAAATGTATGATTCAAAAATCCCCATGTTTCATAGTGGTAGTGATTTTTGGTACTTTTACTTACTAGTATTTTAGGACTTAAGAAATGTTGAAACTATTATCTGGGCCTTAAATGAGAAAAACTGAACCTGCACATTCCTCTATGCTGTGTGGGTTCCCAATGCCATGGTTGCTAATCACCTTCAAGATTTACGTATACTCATGAGGTTCTAGTTACCTTAATACATGTTAGAATATGGGGTGGAAACATCAAATCTGTCAAATAGACCATGGATCTACAATGTATCA
>PISW01012724.1:0-30644 GCA_004023785.1 Mungos mungo | reverse complement strand
TCTTGTTGCATCTCAAGAACGAGGAAAATCACCGAAACCAAGTAGCAATTTAATTTCATAAAAAAAAAAAATCTATTTTCCACTTCCCCTTGGTTCATCCCTCTTCTTTTCCCTCCATTCAGGATTGATTGTTGCAGGCTAAGCAAAGCTGTGTGTTTAGAGGACACTCAATTAATTTTTTAACATACAAAACAGCTGAACTATTTGAGCCGGCAAAGTACCCTTGAAGAGACGGTGACTTCACTGAACGCTTCTATTCAGAAAAGAGATCAGGAGAGGACACTTAGGTTTTGGCTGAGCCTGTTTTGAATTTGTTAATCTCTCCTGATATTCATTCCAGAAACTAGACTTCTTGCAGCAGTCCATCAGAACCCCAGAACCCCAGGGCAAAGTTGCTGCACGTGAGGAGTCAGTGGGACGCTAGGCCGGCCACAGGTGCAGAATGCTATGCTCAGGTCCAAGTGAGACACCTGTTTGGGAAAACACTTCTAAGGAACTTATCCAGGGGAGGGATGTGAAGGGGGATAAAGAGCATGGTGTCAGAGGGATGTTGAAAGCGGAAGTCATTAACACTAAGTAAATGAGTCTGGGAATGTGTTCCGTTTAAGGAATCTCAGACTGCGTGGAAGTGCGATGTGTTCTAGGTGTAACCGGCGGTGGAGGGGGGGTCTGGGTAAACAGAGCTGTGGGGACAGAAGTCTGCCTCAGTCCAAGGAGGGTATTTTCTCCGTCATGGCTGTCCAAGGACGTTCAGGCATACAGAGATGGAGTGGAGGGGGCTCAGACATCAGTGAGGATAGAATCGCAAATTTCCTTTCTATTTCTCAGTTCCGTGAATCTATAAAACCCACAAACCACCCCCACTCCTCCACGCTGGGAAGGTTTGTTGTTCAATATGCCTTTGCAGACCTCAGCGGCCTCCTTTTTCTTTCCTCCTTGATCTTCAAGAAAGAAATTCAAATTTTTCTCCACCCGTTATGCAAAATAACATCCCCCTCCTAGATGTCTTTGTTAGCAGCTAATCCCAGGTCACTGCAGGGTGGGGATCTGGGCTGGCATCGGGACCTACCTTTATTCTATTTATCAAAGCACTTATGAAAGTATTCCTTCCCCATGAAGATAATTTTCTACCTGTCAGAAAGTCAGAGGAATAAATCAGTTAGCGTCCTTCTGCCTATTAGCTTGTGGGGAAGCATATATGTGCGTGCGTGTGTGTGTGTGTGTGTGTGTGTGTTGGGAATGTTTACAAAGATTCTTAATGAAGTGCAAAACCATTTGCAGAAGATCAAGGAGGCCGTTATTAACTGAACCTGAACTGCCAGCTACTGAGATTGGAGACTTATTTCATAGGTGTGCGGTAATCTCAGAATAAAATCATAACTGATGCGTGGGAGAATTGAGCAGGCATTGGATGAATGAGAAGGGGGTAAAATTAAAAATCCAAAGGTACATCGAGGGAAATGAACCAGAGTGGCCGAGAGAAAGGCAGGGGGGAGTCTGACGAGGCGCAAACCCAGGATTTTGTAGGAGGAAACAAGCCTGAAAATCCAAAACAAATCGACTGGCTGTCTTGGTCACCCAAGAGGCAAATTTTGCCTTCTGGCTTTTGGGGGGATTTTGACAAACCAAAGAATGCAGCGGAGAAGCCAGGATGGTGGAGGGTGGGTGCTGGTCTTAGGAAAGTGCCAGACAGGGTGGCCCTCAAATCTGGGCAGTCGGGACATAAAATGGAAAATCCTTGACCTTCCCAGAAGCAGAGCCAGGAAGAGAGGTCTCAAACTCAGCATCCAGAGAGGTTGGGCGAGTGATGAAAACGTGGACCGGACAGTGACACAGGCCTTGCGGGGACAGTGACGTGGAGGTCACTCGTGCCCCAACTGAAGTCAGGCGGCAGCCGCCCACCTCCTGCCCATCTTGTCCTTTTGGATACCAGCCTTCAGCTTACAGATCTGATATTCTGAGAGGCCACATATATAACATCTATTTCCATTGTGAATACTTAAATTTAAGCCTGAATCTCCAGACAGTGCAATTCACATCTCTAAGGGCCACTGGCATCTACCGCCCACACACCTTTGATTGGAACTAGAGAATTATCAGCAGTTGGATTTGTGCTTAACATAAACGACTGATTTCTAGTGACTGGAGCCGCTCAGAACGGACAGGATTCCTGGGGGGTGCGCTGGGGTAGGGGAGTGAGCTCCCTTGTCATTAGAGATGGTCAAGCATAAGGACACAAGCCAACATGTCGAAGCACTGGTAGTGTTATGCCCAAATTGCAGAATCCCCACCAGCCGAGACCATCAAGGAGTCCAAGTCACGTATACAAAAGCAAAGGGTGTTTATTCGGGCATAAGCTCGGTCTCTCAGACCTCCCAACGCAGTGGATCCGTGCTGAGAGCCCCGAACAAAGGCTGCGTAGGGTTTTTATGGGGTTTGGAAAAGGGAGGTTGCAGAAAATTACGACATAGGTACAGTAATCCAATCAGCATTGTATAACAGCCTTAGCAACAATTCTAACCGTACACATTGTCCAGAGTGTTCGTTACTTTTGGCAGGACCCAATCACGACTTTTAATGTTTCTTTGAAAATGACCAATTATAGGGTGGGCCAAGGACCCCCACGTGGGGTGAGTAACTGGTTAATCTAGTATTAAATAACAGGTAACTATCTATGGTTTCCATCTACAGACCTGTCCTCAGGAATGTTAAGTGTGTTAGCTGGCCGCTTTTGATTGGTTGTTGCAGGGGGTGGTGGTCGCTTGTTGAGCAATCTGTGCCCTTTTCCTGCTATTGTCTAATGATTCTGGGAAACCGAAACTTGGGCCTTTAAGCTCAGAGGGGAAACTTAAAACCTGTCATGGAGTCAGCTTGGTTCAGACCTGTGTCCTTTCAGTGGGACCTGGTAGCAGACCCACTCACCACAAATGCAAATGCCAGGACCTGTCCCCAGAGAGTCCGAGGCAGCAGGGATGTGACAAAGCCAGACACGCATGTGTAATCAGATCTGATGAAGACACAGGAGTGGGACGTGTTCTGTTGGGAGACCACCAAGGTTCGATCCCCCCGAAGTCTGCCGGATGTGGAGCAGAGACGAGGCTCCGGGAACTGCAGAGAGAACTGAGCCAGCAGGCCCGGACTAGCTTATCGTGTGCATCACATGCATGGTTGTTTCTTGTTGGGGTGGCTGCGGGTGACAGATGTTCCAATGACTTCCTTCGTGTGCGTCTCTGCTACTTGCAGGCACTCTCTGTAAGAGCAGGGCATTTCTTGATCCTGTGCATCGACGGTCTCACTGTCACTTCAGCCTGGGGTCTCCTCTCCTTCCCCAGATATTCTTATGGCTTCTTTATTTCAGGCTTCTGCTCAAGCATCCTTTCTTCAGAGATACATTCCTTATCTACACGCTTTAAAACGGTGGCCTCGCTCTCTCTCGGTTTCTTTATCTAGCATTAACGGTCCCAGGCGCGTTTATCACTGACATTGTTTATATACTCCCTTGTTAGGTGGTCATCTGTTTCTCCCTTAGAATGTAAGGAAGTTGTCCTGTTCCCTTTCCCCTGACCCAGAATGCAGCACGGGACCCCTGAGACACTCAGTAAATACGTGTGGGAAATGCAGAGTCCTGAAGGGCTCCAGCGAGCCCCCTGGATGGAGGGGGCTCTGGGGTGCCAGAGCCCGGGAAGTGTGGGTAGGTGCAGAATAGTGCAAAAAGTATGGGGAAAGAATGCCACAGAAAATTCCTGGGGTTTATAATGTTCCCCTTTTTTTTTTTTTACTGTTTTTATTTATTTTAGAGAGAGAGGGAGACAGCATGAGCAGGGGAGGGTCAGAGAGAGAGGGAGACACAGAATCTGAAGACAGGCTCCAGGCTCTGAGCTAGCTGTCAGCACAGAACCTGATGCGGGGCTCGAACCCACAAACCGTGAGATCATGACCTGAGCCAAAATTGGCCGCTTAACTGACTGAGCCACCCAGGCGCCCCTACGATGTTCCCTTTAAGCCAAGGTAAAAGAGATAGGGCGTTACTCTGGAGGGGGTAGGCCCTGGGGGAACGACTAGATTACACATAACTCCTTTGGAAAGTTCCATCCAGAAAATAAGAAGAATCTCAGCAGGTCTCTTTGGAAGGCATGGCATCCTGTGAGTTAGCAGAGTGGCCTGGAATGTTTGCAAATGGGGCTCTCATCCTCCCTGTGAGGGGCCTGCATTTCTTGCTTGATGTTTTCTAGCACAAAGGCCCTCATGCTGCTTTCCCCATGTGGGAAGTCAAATCTTTTCCAGAGGAACTTGCAAGTGGGTCCTACGTGACACCCCCATGTAATCTGACCCAAATGAAAAGCCATGAGTCACTCAGGGCCCACAGTTATCCTTGGAATGGGCCAAACCCAGTCCCGTGAAGTGGGGCAGTGGGGGGAATGCAGCCTCGCAATGGCCTTCATTGGCTCTAGGTGTTTTCTAACTGCAGGTGAACAGGACAGCCGAGGGGCTGAAGGGACAGCCCTTTGGCCAGCTGTGTCCGTGTGTGCCTGTCTCAGTTCTGTGCCCTGACCCTCTGCCTTGTGAAGGCTCAGCCTCCCCAACTCAGAGCCCTTGGGAACCAAGACAGGCAGGGGGCGGGGGGCTTGGTAACTAGGATTCCTGGGGTAACACCCAGATGCCTGGGGACCTACCTTCTTCCATGAGCGCTGCCAGACCCTCACCACGCCCATAGGAAGCCTGCCCGGGCAGCAGCAGTCTGCTTGGCCAGTGCCTGATCGCTAGCCCACCTGCTTCCTGCCTCAGGACGCCCCTGAAGCTACCTCCACCCAAAACCCTGTACCAGCCAGGAAAGAGGCCACAGCCGTACATTTCAGGGGCATCCAAGGACTTTTGCATCTTGCTCCCCCCCCGGCCCCCCCGCCATGTCTCCTTCCTGCTCCGTTTCAGACCCGTGAGAAGGTGACACCAGACACCTCCAGGACAGTGAGCCTCCAGGGAGGGAGGACAGAAAGGTTGAGCTGAAGGAGTCATTGTTCAATGAGTAGCAGGAATAGGGTAGGAGCAGTAACAGTAACACCAATGACATAGGTGCCTGTCCCCACGGCACACGGAGCAGCTTCCTCCTGTGTGTGTCCTGTGTCAACAGAGACTGGCTGGACCTGAGGCCGGAGGGCCCGGTGGCCTGCTGAAGGCCACCCATTTGGCCGCTGAGTCAGGATGCGATCCCATGTCACCTGCTGCCTAGATCGTGGGTTTACCCGCCCATAGAGCTGGCTGCATAGGTCTTGGGTCCCCTCCGATGGTCGAGAAAGTTCCTATTTCTTCCCTTCATGTATTTTAGAGTTGAAAACCCAACCTAAAAACCTGGCTCTGAGACTTCGAATCTGAGTGGGGCTTACCTCATCGAGCCTCAGTCTCTCCGTCTGTAAAATAGGAAGTGACAAAAACTATCCCAGAGGGCTGTGCAAATAAGACAAACTCGCATGTCAAAAAGCCTCTGTTAGGAGAACACATTAAAGCTGATGGTATTATTGGAGCAGGGACCCCCAAACCCCTCTTTTTGTCATCACTCCAGGCAGCCGTGCAGTCTGTGGGACGAGAGGAGGCATCTGGGCACATTTTGCACCAGAAAGAGAAGTGGGTGTCCACCTGCATAGCGCATCTTGGTTAAGAGATGGTGGGGCAGGTACCGAAGAGACAATGACCAGGAAAGACATGAAGAAACAGAAGAGATGGGCTGAGAGAGAGAAAGAAATGCAGGGAGAACCGGAACCCCTTGAGGTCACAGTTCTCAAGGAGAAATCCAGATGGTGGCATCATCTCTAAAGGGTCTCAGAGTTTAAGGGGCTCAGGGTCGAGTACCCAGCCCTCTTTCTGGGCTGAGAGGGAATATATGCCCAGTGTCCCTGGCCAGTCGCAGATGAGGTATCAGTTTTACCAATGGTTAGAGAGGTGCGCAGTCTTCCTGCTTGGGTAGCATTCACCAGCAAAAGCTAGATGGGATGATCCAGATTAAAGCCTTATATGCAGGTCAGGTGGGTCTCCCCTCCCCCACTCCCACTGCTTCCTAGCAGACGACCAGAGTGGGAACATGGTGGGTGGAGGAGGATCTGGCCAGGGTGCTGGTGCTGCCAGGCTGTGCCGAGAGCCTGAGAACAGGTTGGCAGAGGGTCACAGGACACATGCGCCAGCTGGGCCTCTGTGCTTATTTCCAAACCAGTTTCTTACTGATGGGTGTCCCTCTGTCCAACAGATTCCAACAGCCTCCTTCCCAATAGACAAATGTACTTGGCACTAGATCAGACGGTGGGGACAGGAGCATCTTTCTAGCACTTCCCTGAGAGGGTACAAGCATTGGCAGGAATTTCCTCCTCTTTGTTCCCAGTCAGGACTAAAAATTGACAAGGGCTCTCCCATCTGTCCCTGTCTTAGGAATCACTTGGCCCCAGTGCATCCCCATCTGTAAGACAGAGGTAATAAAAACACCTCCGAGGTCCGTTGTGGTGACGCATGGATGAGTGGAAGCGTAGAAAGCACACAGCAAGTGCACAAACAGCATTAGCTGTTACTTTGCTGCCCTAAATGTGGCTTCCTTCGTGATCTCACGTGGATTCACAGTGGATGCATTCGTGATGCACCACGGGCTGGCTAGAGGAGGTGATGGCACTCATGTGTGGTACTGGCCAGTGCTCCAAAGCCCCGTCTTCTCTCCCAGCTGAGAACACTGAGGTAAGAGGTAGGCAGTGATTTCCTGGAGTCAAACACAAAATGATAGGTACGGAAATGACCTTCACACCTGCCTTCCAGCTTTCAAGTTCGCTTTGTCCCCAAGCCAACAGTGGCAATTGCAGGAGAACGGGAACAGGAAACCGAGTCTGGTGGGCTCCCGAGTTTCATCCAAGGAGAGGAAGAATTTCTCTGTTCAAATGCAGGCCCCTTTCTTATAGTCAATCTTCACAGACTCTTCCAGAACCACCAGAGACTGCTGTTCTATCTTCGAGGATACCCTGGAAATTATTCATGCCTTCTCACCTCATGGACTTACTGGCAAATTGCTTATTCTCTCTGTGGTTTGAGAACATTTTATTTTGCTTCAGAGGTTCTTGTTGATCTCAGAAGACCTAAGCAGCAATTAAGAGCCAGAAATGAACATGGCAGTTCTCCTGTGTTTCTGAGCGCCTACTGAAGAGGGTACCAGCTCTTTCAAAACTCTAATCTCATTTAAGCCCCATCAAACACCCTGGAGTGGATATTGCTTTCACTTTTAAGGACTTTGAAGCTTGGAGAAATTATGAAACTTGCCCATTTATATGGTTATAGACGACAGCATCAGGAATCAACGTCAGTTTCATCCATCTCCAAAAATGGAACTGCTCCATTTCCATTGCAAGAAAGGCAACACCTTCTTGAGGGAAGAATGCGGCATGGGCGGTGGAGGGAGGAGTCACTAAGAATCCACAGTCCTCCAGGGCCTGAAAGGCATTTTCTTACATTGTTTCCCTTCCGAACAGCACTGCTCCAGCCAGGCTTCTTGGTTTCCATGTTGGAATCGAAGCACCAGAGTCTAAGGGTGGTCCTGGCGTCATGTACAAGGTCACATCAGCTGAAAAGTGATGGAGTCTGGGCCTCATCACAGGTCTCTGGGCCCCAGACTACCACTTTCTTTTCACTGATGACACTGCGTGGCAGAATTTTCCAACATGCGATTTGTCTATAGGAAAAATATCAACTATTTTTTATATGCCTCCTTTGGGGGAGTATACATTCATTATTTTGCCTGCCTAGTAATTTTTTAATCCAGTAAGTGGTTTCTTGGGGTTTTGTTTCTTTGTTTTTACTTCTCTTTGTCATAGGCATGGGGTAACTCTCTGATTTTGAATTCGGTCTCAGTGAGACCATCAATCACGTCTTCCTACCTTCCCCTGTCCAAGGTGTGGCATGTGACCCAAGTTCCGCAATTTGTCTCTTTCTCCCCAGAATTTGACATTTAAGTTGGAGAGGGGCTCCAGGGTGGTTCAGTTGGTTGAGCATCCGACTTCAGCTTAGGTCATGATCTCATGGTTGGTGGCTTTGAGCCCTGAGTCCACCTTTTCGCTGTCAGCTCAGAACCTAGTTCAGATTCTCTGTCTCTCTTTCTCTCTGCCTCTCTCTCTCTATCTCTATCTCTCTCTCTCTCTCTCAAAAATAAATAAATATTAAAAAATTAAACTTAAGTGGAGAGGCTAATAAATAGCGAGAACCACGTGGAGCAAGGCTTCCTAACTGGAACATCCAAGGAGACTAGCCCGATAAGATGACAGGCTGCGGCGTGTGCCTATTGACCAACACAGTTATTGTTAGCAGTCCTTTTCACCCCCCAAAGTGCCTAGGTTGAGATAATAAATTATATAGTCACCTTAAATACCACCACAGATCCTGTAGTTCCCATATTCTGGATGCCTTCTGATGTCTGGATCTTCAACAGCCCCTTCCATTATGTAAGCTGCCTCAGATCTCCCCAGCAAAGCATTTTTTGCATCCATGAGTCAAGTCTGTGTCTTGTTTGCAACAATAACTAAAACTTGAGTTGAGTCCCTTGAAATGATTCGCCAATATGATTTTGTGCAGAAGTGGTCCTCCGTAATCAGGGGCCTAGGGTTTTTGACAGATAACATTCCTTTCTCAACAGTATCTATGCTTATTCAAAGGGCTTATAGACACAGATGTCCACAGGAGCACAGACAGAAGTCATTCTCAAAAGCATGGCTTCCACTCACCTGGGTTGACCCAGTTCCTGCCACTGCTCAGTGCAGAAGCAACAACCAAGCCTGAGGCTGTGGTGGTACCATTCCTTGGAAAGATCTGCCAGTTAAGCTAGAGGCATTCTGGTTAAAATGAATTTCATTCATTTTGGTGAGAAAAGGATTAGTCCTCACTGGAATTGATGCCTATTCTGGATTTGAATTGGCTTCCCCATTCTCTGACACTTACTCTGTTTGTGGGCTTTCTGAATGCCTTATATGTTGCTCTGGTATCTCATGCCAGGAAACAGTTACCATGCGATGAAGCAGGACATTATATAGAAATAAATATAGAGATGCCTATGGGATTCATTGCTTTATAATGGACCCCATTGCCCAACAGCAAGCACATGGCCTTACAAAGAGGGGAAGAGGTCTACTGATGGCTGTCCCTTGGAGTCAGCCAGAAGAGAGCATCTTGTAAGGAGAGTGGCCATCTTGCTTATGTGGTATATTCTCTGAATCAGAAACTAGTGTTTGGTTGGTGCTAATTCTTTCACGACCAGAATAGAGGGATTGGGAGGCAATGGGCCAAAGTGGAAATGATGCAGTCTAACTGTCCTAAGAACCTGCTTACAGAGTTTTGGCTTCCCATTCTTGCAATTACAGACTTTGTTGTTTTAGGAGGCCCTGCACCTATTCAAGTCAGGATCCCAAGGAAACAGCACTTGCAAGCTAGGATAATTCAAGCAGAGTTTATTTATAAGAAGACTATTACAAAATTTTAGGCAAAACGTAGTGGAACACAAGGGACAGTGAAGGACCCAGGGCCAGCAGCGTTAGGGTTTTTGTCACCTCTAAGCTCTAGGGAACAAGGGGATGGAAGGGTCTTGGAAAACTAGGAGAGTGATCTCTATAGAATTAACTGTTTTGAACGGAGCGATGACCTGCTGAGAGATGTCAAGAAGCAATCTCCCAGGGATGGAACTAGATGAATAAACATCCTGGCTACACTCTCTGCCCTCCCTCAGAACCTTGTTCCATGGGATTCATTGGCCAAACTCAGCAGGAGGCCAAAGGGTGTTATGTCCCTTGCTATGTAACCCGTTAAGGCAGAGATCAGTGTGGAGAGCAATAGCTTGTGTGTAGAGAGACACACGAGATATTCAGCCCACTATCCAAATAAAAAATGCAGAAGACTATTATAATTAATCACTAGCTACAAATCAGTGTTTTTTAAATAGTCAATTGTATTTCTCCATACCACATGAGCAATCAAAAACTAAATGCATACATATATCCATATATAAATTAAAAACTTCCATTATATAGAAATAAATCTAAAAATAGACAAGACATCTGTATACAAAACTATAGAACATTGTTGAGGTGAACTAGGTGAAAGCTCCACATGAATGGAGAGATAGATCATGGTCACAGTTTGAAGGAATTATTAGTGGCAAAGCCAATATTGTATTATCCAGAGTTGCTCCATAGATTTCTTGCTGTTCTAATCAGAATTTCAAATTCCTTTATGGAAACTTTAAGCTGATTCTCCAGGATACATGGAAATGCAAGGAGACAAAAAGTAGCAAAGATCTTAAAGAAGAAGGACCACATTGAATGATTTACACTACCCAGTATAAATGTTTCTCAGAAGCCATATTAATTAAGACAGAGTGGCATTGGTGCAAGGGCAGACAAATATATCAATTGGCCAGAATAGGGTCCAGAAATAGACCCAGTCAAATACAGACACTTCACTTATGACACAAGTGACATTGCAGAGTAAGTAATGGATGGTCTTTTCAATAAATAGTGCTATGTCAACTGAAATTCATAGGCAAAAAAAAAAAAAAAAAAGAATTTTGACCCCTATTCTGTCCCCTAAATAAAAACCAGTTCCTTGAGGTTTGGAGGTCTACATGTAAAAGCTTAAAAAAAGAAAGCTTCTAATTAACTCAAAATGGGTCATGGACCTAAATGTAAATGCAAAATTATAAAACATGTAGAAGAAGCCATGGAGAAAATTTGCATGGCTTTGGGTTTAATGATGAGTTCTTAGATACCACACCAAAAAGTACTGTAAAATTGACAATTTAACTTTAATAGAAAGGAAAAATTGAGAAGTTGGACTTTATTAAAATTGAAAACTTCTGCCCTGTGAAAGACAATGGTAAGGGAACAAGAAGAGAGAAGCCACATACTGGGAGAAAATGTTGAGTCCCTTATGCAGAATATGCAAGCAAGTCTTAGAACTCAATAAGGAGACAACTCATTTCAAAAAAGGCGGAAAGATATGAAGAGATAGCTCACTAAAGAAGATATAAAGATGGCAAACAATCATAGGAAAAGATGCTCCACATCATTTGCCATTACACAAATGCAAATTAAAATAAGGAGATCCCACTACAGATCTATTAGAGTGGCTAAAAATAAAAAAGAGACACAACAAACAAAAATGAGTCCTGATGAGGTTGTGGAGGAACAGGAGCTGTCATTCACGGCTGGTGGGAACGCAAAGTGGTGCTTTGGGGGATCGTTCGGTTGTCTCTTAGAATACTGAAAATACGCTCAACAATCCAGCCATTGTGCTTCTAGCTATTTCCCCAACCGATCTGAAAACTTACACCCACATAAAACCTGTACATAAATATTACAGTAGTTTTGTTCATGATTGACAAAAATTAGAAATAACCAGTAAGTCCTTGCATGGGTGAATGGACAGACGGACCATGTTGCAGGCACAGCATTGAAAGCCATTCAATCCTCAGAAGCAACAACGTGCACGAAGCTTAAAAGCGTATTGCTAAATAAAAAAAGCCAGTTTGAGAAATGCTTTCATTTATATAACATTTTGAAAAGGCAAAGCTGTGGAGATGGACAACAGATCAGCAGTGGCCTGGGGTTTTGTGATGAGGAGGGTTGACTAAGTGAAGCATGGAAGGACTTTGAGGGCTATGGAACTCTTTTGTGTGGCTGTGTGGTAGCTACAGGGCACTATCCAGTTGGCAAGATCTGTAGAACTTTATAGCACAAAGAGAAAATCTTAACATATTTAAAATGTTAAATGTCAAATGTTAAAAAAAAAAAAAAGTACAAAGGTGGGAGATCTCAAGGTAGAATGCAGACATTGGCCAAAGAATCTCCTCTCTGAGGAGGGTGGAGAAGAGAGGTGCTGACCTAAGAAACCTCAGGACCTAATAGAAACTGGTAGGCTAACTACAGAAGGCACACGGGCATTGTACGTTAGCTGACACAGTTGTTTCCCATGGGCCATGGGCTTAATAATTCTGAAACCTACTCGAAAGGTCTACTGGAATTAAACAAATAAGTAAACGGGTGGCAGACGGCAGAAACTAGGTTTCTCACTTTGGAGTACAGTAAGCAAGAAGACTATGATGAGCCGGATGGTAGAATTCATGCCTGAGACACCCATCAACATTCACATTTACCTTCATATGGATACTTTGGGTAGACATAGATGTGGCCGTAGATATGTGTGTATTCATGTATACTTGGTTTTAATACACACATGTGTGTTTCCTACTTCTGCCCTCTGACATGGCCCAGTAGCAACAAACACACTCAGAGTCCAGATTTTGGTCTCTAATACCATTCTCCAATAAAAGAAATCAAGGCATCTGGGAGAAATGGCTGAGACTAGGGCTGGGGAATGGAATTACAAAAAAAGGAAGAAAAAAAAAAGAGTCTGAGGCCATGAGCCATGTCCAAGGGACACGAGAGCCAAGAAGAACCACTAGCCAAAGCTAGAACAAAAGAAACAGCCCAAGTGGTAAATTAAATATCCATGAATCCATACCAATGTAAATGAATGACTGAATAAATCAATGGGAGGGAAGAGACAAATCTCCAAGACACAGAATTCCAAACAGTTTTTGTAGCTACTCTATCTTCAAGGAGGTGCAGCTAACTCCCCATAACGCCTTAATTGTTGGCTTTACTAAGTGACTTGTTTCCAAAAGGTACAGTGTGTAAAAGGGAGAAAGGAAGTGGAGAAACCCCCACTCCAATTCTTAGGCTTTGATACTCAGGTGGGGACTTACACCATTGGTTTCCCTGATTCTCAGACCTTCTGACTGAGTCCGAATTACACCACTGGCTTTCCAGCCCTCCTGATTGCAGATGATGGATCACGGGACTTCATGGCCTCCTCTAATTGGGTGAGCCAATTCATGTAATAAATCTCCACTTCTGTCTATCTATCATCTGTCTATCTGTCTATCTATCTACCTATCCACCTATCTATCATCTATCGTCTATTTATCTAACCTATCATCTATCTATCTATCTATCTATCTATTTATCTATCATCTATATTATCTATCTATCATCTTCTGTTGGTTCTGTTTTAATCATGAACCTCCACGAATATGTCCATTAGAAAAATGAATCAATAATCCATGATAGGTCCATACAACGAGAAACAAAACATTGATGGGAATGAGTGAACCATCGCTATAGGCAGCCACACAGACAGAGCTCACGATCGTGTTATTTAGGTAGGAAACTAGGCACATTATAGAGGTACCATATGATTACTTTTTTCAACAATGTTTAAGAATAAACCAGCAGAGCTAATTTTTGGTGTTAAAAGTGAGGAACTTGCTTACCTCAAGGGAGAAGTGAGGATGCCTTAGCACCTGGTCTAGGAGGAGTTTGTAGGATTCCGGAGATTCTGTTTCTCAACCTGGGGAAGGTCAGATGGGTATGCATGGAAGTTAGGTAACATTCCAGGCATAGCTCAACAGAAAGGAAGAAATGTTATGAAGGTTTTTATAAAACAGACTCTTACTAAGCTTCCTAGCTTGACTCCAATGACAACTTTCCTGGCAGCAGGCAGCCTGCTTACCTGGGGCAGAATCAGCGTCTGGAACGCTAACTCATTCAGAGCATTGGTCTTACCACTGAGATTCGAAAATTTACAATTCAAATTGATGAGTTCAGCTTTCCAAGTTACCTAAAAGTCCAACTTAGATACATTTCATGCACAAGGGGAACTCACTCTGGAAGAAAGGTTCTGGAAAGAACAGTGGTGCTACAAAGACATTAGTGGCGCAACCATACTCACAAAGAAACAAGACTTTAAGCCACATAGAAAAAAACGATCTGATCCTCCAAAGCTATAAAATCTCATTCTGCTTTGAAGAGGAAATGCCAGGTGCCTACTATGGAGTGAGAGCAGGAGAAAATTTGACATTTGTCTGTACTTTTAAAACACTACGATTCTACTTAAATATTGTAATTCGTGTTAGCCTCCCCACCACCTTGCCTTGTGGGACACTCCTTCGCTGAAAGAGGGCAGCCTTTTGAATCAGGCGGAACCGAATTCAGTCCTGGTCTCGCCATCTCGTACCTTGTGTCCGTGGCTCAGCTGAACACTAGGCGTGATCATGGCTCTCTCGCTGCATGGCCCCGAGGACAAAGGAGTCACATCTTGTGGACCGATAGGAATCATAGCTGGGGAATTTCACTCAGGGAGCACACCCCCGCCTAACCTGCACTGGGGTCACTGGAGAGTGAGGTGTGGGACCTGGAGCCTCATCCTGTGTCGTGACTGGGTGGGACCTGGCAGTCGTGGGAGAGCCCGGGGGTGTTTTGGACACAGGCGAGCCATGAACACTGCCAGCCTGGGGGTGAAATGTAGCAAGTTAACAGCAAAGACGTCTGCCGAAGATTCTCCCGTCCTTGCCCCCCTTTAAGAGGGGGACCCCATGTGCCTTCCCCTTAAATCTGAGCGGGCATTGTGATTCATTCTGGCCAATAGAGTGCCATGAAAGTGACCTGTGTGACTTCCAGGATTAGGTTTTAAAAGGCCTGCTGGCTCTCAGCTGTCTGTTCTCGGAGCTGTCTGGGACGTGCCGGCCCCCAAGGGGCCCGTAGGGGAGTGACGGCCGCCACACGACTCCCATGAAGCAGCAGCAGGGCCGAGGTGGGTCCGGCCAACCACGCGGTATGAGATGTAGTGTCTTAAGCCACTAAGTTTGGGGATCATCAGTTACCCAGGAGCGGATATGGAAACCAGTGACTGAAAGAGCGTGGGGCTCTGGGACCAGAAACCACAGTGTAAACCTGCAGAAGGTGTGTTAAAGACACAGAGGGAAACGTGCGCTTCTAGAAACCAGGAGTGAGAGGGCTGCCGCCTTCCCCCTGTCAGCTCCCCTCTACACACCGTGCCCTCCTTCCTTTTTCTTTTTTGTTTTTAAATGTTTTAGTTATTTTTGAGAGAGAGATAGCATGAGCAGGGGAGGGTCAGATAGAGAGGGAGACACAGAATCCGAAGCAGGCTCCAGGCTCTGAGCTGTCAGCACAGAGCCCGACGCAGGGCTCGAACCCACGAACCGTGAGATCATGACCTGAGCTGAAGTCAGATGTTTAACCGACTGAGCCACCCAGGCACCTCCTTTCTATATGTTCAAGAAACATTATCTTCTTTAAAAAAAAAAAAAAAAAAGACCACTATCCTATAAACAGAAGTAAGCCCACTTCCTCCCAGAGACAGACAACTCCCGAATAATCTCAGTCACCGCAGCTGCCTCCAGATCTACCTGTTCTGATCCAGCAAAGCCTAGTTAGAACTAAGGATTCGGGTATATTTTTCATGGTCTCTCAATGTGTGGAATTACAACAACGTAACTAATCCTGACATGCCAAGTTCACGGTTATGGAGGGGAGACAGGAAAAGAACAAGGCCAGGGTTCTCTCTGCTTTGGTAGCAAATAAGAGGGGCAGTGGCCTATGTCCCCACAGCCATCCTGTTGGACCGGTGTCCTGACAATCCATTGTTCTGTCAGTTCAGGGAGTTTCCTGATCGGCCAACCTGGCCTGTCCAGTTCTGATCTCTGAAAGGCTTTCTTTTGTCCACTGTTCTCCTCAACCATATCTGAATCAGGCCCTGGGGAGGGCTCCCCACCTCCCCCCCAGGCCTGAAGTGACTGAGCAGCCTACTTCCTATTGCCCCACAGGCCTGGGAGTTGTGCAACCAGACCCTCCATCGCCAGAACTGAACCTCCTCCCTAAGGCCTCGGTCATCTGTGGGTCGGCTCCATTTCTGGAAACAATACTGGCTGGTAACCAAAGACCAGGGCTTCTTGAGTCAGAGGCCATGCATCTGGACACACCCTTTCATCGCTCAGCCCGTTCCAGCAGGCCACAGTCACTTAGCTTCCACCTGTGTGACCAGCTTGCATGAACAGACAGAAGTGATCTGCCCTCCCCGCTCCCTCTGCTCCTTCAGAAATACCCTCTGTGTGCCCATCATGCCCTTTATGGCTTCTGAGTAGATGCCTACCACCCCCTTCCCTTTACCGGATTGGTTTGGATGGAAGGGTGTCGCTTGACCACGGTGCAAAACAAGTGAAGGCTGAGAGAGGAAGGGAATACTTCCCAACGTTCTGACATTTTTCTCTGAAGTCCCTTAAATGACAGCCTCTGAAAGTTCAAGGTATAAGGTTTAAGAAACCCACTTTAACAATTTTAATGGACTGTTTTGTTACTACTGTATAAGAGAGGGTGCCAGTTTCCTGGGCGGGAAGATGACGTCTCAAACCGAACACCCTGACCCAGGGGACCCTCTAGCTCCCCAGTTCACAGAGCTCTTTCAGAGGAATTCTGCTAAAGGTAAATTAGGAAGGAAAGAAAGAAGGGAAGGAGAGAAAGAGGAAACAAAGGCTTAGGGTAAAAGAAAAGCCAAGAGAGAGATCTGCAAGAGGCATCTCCAGATTCAGGGACTCCAGGGACGTCATTGGGCGCCATGTTTCCAACAGCATTTTGCTATTTCCCCGTGTGTTAGTGAGTTAGTGTCAGCCTCGGCTGGGCTCTCTGCCGTGGTAGCAGAAGCGATGCGTTTTGCACATCCCACACTTCTATTTTTATAGCCCAGGATTTCTTTCCCAGCATCTGTACGTTGTTTTATGTAGAAAAGTTCTGATTAGCCCTGCTGGGTCCCTCGCTGGTTCCAGGGGCGTGGTTTTGCCCTGCACCTCGACCTTGTTCCTTTCTCTCTGCTGAGCAAGGCAGGAACTGGGGACCGACAGCCAAACAGGGCGACGCAGAGGATCAGTTTTCCTGGGGAAGTAGGGGTCTAGACGGAGACAATAGATGGTGCCTCATCTCTCTAGTGGGGAAAGCATGTTTACATTTTTAACCTGAGTTTGACCTGAGGTTTGTCCGGCAGGAGAGTGGAAAGAGACAGTGGCCTCTCTTTTGGCCTGAGCTCAGAACAGCATTTCCGTTCATTTCTGGGGGTTCAGTGAGGGGTAGAAGGAGCTGCATGAGCATGAGCATGGGCCTCACGGTTGCCTTTCCTGCTGTGGTTTTGGCTCCCAAAGCCTGGGACCTCATGGCTGAAACCTGCCAATGGCTAACCGTCTCCAGCTGGCAACCTAGACACCTCCTCCGCGGACCACAGCAAAGCTGCTTGGTGCCCCTGCTGGAGTACAGGGACCCCCCCCAACCCCGTTTTGTACACCCCACCCCCACCCCCATTCTGAAAGCACAGATGCTTTGAGCTTCCGGTCTCTCAGAGTCCTGGGGCAATAGCCCCTCACCCTTAACTCAGGTCAGAGACATAGGGCTGGGGGTCCCCTGCCCATCTTGGTGACAGACCTCAACTGAGCTCCAGTCACTGTTCCTCTCTAACCCAGGACTTTTGTCCTAGGACCAAAGTATATATTTATAGTTTCTTGTTCCTTCAGGACAAGCATTGGCTCAGTTACTCCTCACGTTCACGGGCACATAGATCCTGTGAGGACCCTCTGCTGGGCCTGCCTTTCACTCCCTGATCGATTTCGATTATAAGATGAATGAATGCTTTCCAGACTTCAGCTCCGCAGGAAACCGTTGCCTGCGGTCAACTTTAAGTCCAGGGAATTACTTGGTGGAGACTCCCTCTCCCTTCTGGATCCTAGAACATGGTCCAAAGTCAACAGTGATGTCAGTTCGCTGTGACCAGCCGTGATGAAGTCAGCACCAGCCAACACTGCCATGCCTCAGATGTGCTTCCAAATTGAAAGTTGTGAATAGGAGCTGCTTCTTTTTTACGCGTACTTTTTCCCAGTTTTATTTATTTATTTTTAAATCCACGAGCTTAGTGCCAAAAATATGGAAAATGCACATTTATCAAGAAGACAGTGAGCTCACCCCAAACTTTTACAGTTAACTGCTGTTATCAGTAACTGCTCTGACTTGGAAAATAAGCAAATTTCTGGGCAGGAAGTTAAAAGGAAATGTGAGCCCAGGCATGAGGTGATCAATTTCCACTTACTTCATTATGATTTTCTGCCTGCCTTTCAAAAGTTTGCCTCCAGGGAAGCCTCCCTTTGAAAATGAAGCCACGTGCTTCCTGGTTCGTGTCCAGTGGCAGAGAGAGAAGAAACCCACTCACAGCCGTAGCCAACGGTCTTCTACAGTTTGGGTGGGTCAGTTAGGTTCTAGTAAGAAAGAGGAGGTAACGGGACACGGCTCAGGACACCACGCTCATTTTGCAGGAGGCGTCTGAGTTTTGAAGGACAGCCTGGGCAAAGGGGGCAGATACATTCTGGGGACTTATTAAGTATTAGAAGCGATTGTCAGCGCACACCTTGTATCTGCATTATCACAGAAGCAGGACTCACTAATGTAAGTGTTCCTGGTCCTCATCCCACCCCTCGATGCTTTTCTTAATTAAAGGCAAGCACTTGCCAGATTAGTTATGAGGAATTGTTAATGTCAAGTAAGAAGAGCAGATAAAGAAAAATCCCAGCATGAGAGATGAGAGGCTGGGAGAGAGGTCTCAGCCAAAGAGGCTAAGCCCATTTCTACAGCAAAGAGCGTGGGATAAAGAGAAGAGGGAAAAGGAAAAGCTCATGGTGTGGAAGCTTATAGAAGATCCCGGGGATAGGAGGGTGCTTGGGTGGCTCAGTTGGCTAAGCATCCGACTCAGTTTTGGCTCAGGTCATGATCTCACGGTCATGAGGTAGAGCCTTACATCAGGCTCCATGATGAGCATGATTGGGATTCTCTATCTCTCACTCTCATTCTCTTTCTCTCTCCCCTTCCCCCCTCTCTTTATTTCAATACAAATAAATAAACATTTAAAAAATAGAAGAGGTTGGGGAGAGAGGGGCATGGGAGAGATTCTGGGGCAGGTACAAAATCTGAATGAACAGGTTCAAGGAAGAAGATTTGTGCAAGGCTGGTGTGCATTACAAACCGGAGCCCTGCCAACATTCCTTGGGAAACAAAAGAAATCTTTGGAATTCCTTTGGAGGATGGCTTTGCATGGCTGGACTGGGCTTCTCTGGCCATGCCTTTATACAGGGGCTGGACCATATTTGATACCGATTATGTCGGGTTACAGTGGAATTTATACAGTCTCTGATTTCCACATAATTGCAGGTCCTGGGAAGTAACATGCAACTTTGTCTAATTAATGATGATTGGTGCAGTGTCTGTCTTCATGTAGACATTTGGCCAGTCAGTACTGAATGAATTAGTAAAGATGAAGAGAAAGGATGGGTATATTCCAAATACCCTCTGCACAAAGCTGGGGGGAAGAAAGCTCAGAGAGGTCAAGAGTCTTATCTAAGGTTATAATTTATGAGTGGGGCAGCAAGGGGTCAAATCAAGTCTGTGTGACTGAGGGTCATGCTCTTTGTATTACTCTACATGGAGGAAGGAAACAGGAGTCCTGAATGGGGATGGGGGGTGTTAATTATAGGTCAATGACTTTTTCCTGTTATATATAAAGTCTCCCCAGGGCCTGCTGGAGTGCTTGGGATCTAACACTACTGCTCCTATTGCTACATCTGTTACTACCAGGAAGGGCCACCAGACATGATGTCCCCAATACCTACAAAGACATGCATTATATTGAGGAATAGGTGATCTTTTTTTTTTAATTTTAACATTTTTATTTATTATTGAGAGACAGAGAGAGACAGAGCATTAGCTTGGAAGGGGCAGAGAGAGAGGGAGACACAGAATCTGAAGGTGGCTCCAGGCTCTGACCTGTCAGCACAGAGCCTGATGCGGGGCTGGAACCCAGGAACCATGAGATCATGACCTGAGCCGAAGTTGGAGGCTTAGCCGACTGAGCCACCCAGGGGCCCTCAAGTGGTCTCCTATAGGCCTTAGAGCACCTGACTTGGAGTCAGACATGAGTTCAAATGCGGGCTCTGCCATTACTCACCATGTAGCAAGGTCTGAGCGTCCTTTGCAACTATGCAGAGTAGGACTAATTGGTAAATTCCTACATCCCCACCTTACTGTAAGCCTCAAAGGAGATAATGGTTGTAGAAGTTTCTCCTTTAGTTGCGACTATAATGAGGATTTCTTGGGATGATGTGTTTATTGGAAAGATGCAGACGGTGGTGATGGTGATTTAGAAACTACACAGGACACACTTGTTGACTGAATTAGCAATGACCCCACACGTGAGAAACTCCTCCATCCAGGGACCCAGATGTAGAAGTAAATTGCACAGTATCTTCCGGTCAGGGCTATGGGGGAGGTTGGGATGAGGAGCTGTGTGTGCCAGGATATCCCCGCCTGGTCTTCCCGAGAACCCACCAGGAAGCAGGGGCTTCTTGCCAAAGAGCTGTCCCATCTGCCTGCCTTCCTGACAGCCAGCCTCTACCCTATCAGTCGGTGAATGGCATGTGTGTATCTGTTCAATTACAGAGTAGCTTAGTGTTTGAAAATGAAAGAAAATGTGTCGTTCCAGGCTCTTGTCACTCAGGAAGCTTCTGGATTACCCGGATCCCTGAGGGCCCACCCAGCCACAGCCCTGGCCCCACAGGCAGTCTTCCCACACTGTGTGGGTGCTGGAAGAGAGACAGAGTCAGGAGGCTAAGCTTGTTTCTTTTCCTCCCTGGTTCTCTGCTAAAAGTTGCCTCCTGCGGGAGGAGGCTGTTGGGGGGGAGGGGGGACTTCCCAGTACTTCACCATGTGGATGGCCCATCTCTCACACTATGACACGGGCTTCCTTCCTAATGTACTTTCCCATTGTAATGACTTGTTAATGTGTGCCTGCTTGTCTTTGGTTAGTCTCTTTCTGTGCTGGAGAAAGCTCCATGACAAGAAATAGGTCCCTTTCTTTCACTAAGGTCTCCCTTCCAGCATGGTTGGCATACAGTAGGTACTTAATAAATAGTGATGAATGAGGGGAATCTAGCAACCCCATTCCTAACTGCTCATCCAATTCTGGGATCCCAGCTACAAAACCAGAACAAACAACCACATATCTCCTCTTGAACAAAGCTGAACAGATACATTTTGGGAATCAGCTGCTGGGTGTGGCTTTATTTCTGAAGAGTTTGGTAGAAACAGACCTGTCCTGGATATTTCGGGACCTGAGTTCCAGTCCTGTTGTGTTCATGGCATTGTAGGTGAACTGAACAAAGCACTTACTTCTTGGGATTTGGGTCTGTCCTGGTCAACTGACGAAGCTGGATTAGGTAGCACTTGGTATCTGGGCTTTTAAGCTCCACTCATTTCCTTCTTTTCCATGCCCTCTTTCTGTTTCTGCTTGCTTGTTCATGGTGCCAAGGCTGAAATTTTGCATCTGCCCTCCCCTAGTCACGGAGTTGTGAACTAAGCAGTTAGACAAAGCTGGAGTTCGGCCCAAGCTGAGCGAGCTGCACGAGGCTGTTAAACACACACACCATGAGCTCCATCATCTGCAGACAGAGGTCATGACATCACAGCATGTGGCATCTGGCACCTGGGACCTATTCAACAGGCCACCATCACAATCAGTATTTTACCAGCGAGAATATTTCGGATTTCATGGCCTTGATGTAACATGTAGAATTTAGATTCATCAAGGATCCATGGATAATTATTCATTCAGCTCACAGTTAACTGGTATTTATTGATTAACAAATGTGTGTGCTGGGATGTTTCTACATAAGACGCTATATAATCCTTAACCGTCTCTCTATTTCAGAGATCACACATTGAATCCCAAAGAGGTTACTCATCTTGCCTCAGGTCACGCAAAAAGTAAGATAAATAATAGTTACCACGTTCTGATGGCTTGTTATAAGTCGAGGATTGCACTTTGCTTATGTTTTATCACTTAATCCCTACAACAACCCAGAATGTCATATGTGTTTTTATCCCCATTTTACAGATAATAAAATTGACGCTCAGAGAGTTCCAGGAAGTTACAGGTTAGCACAGCTGATAAGTGGCCAACCGAACACTGGAATCCTATTTCAACTGACTTCAAAATATCCCGGAACTAGAACTAAAAATTCCTACTTCTGGCTCCAAATTGCCATTTGCTGTGTTAGGTTGGGCCAGTTCCCTCTTCAGAAAGGATGCACACCTCGTGAAGGGTTGGCATCGTCAAACTGGAGGTCAAGGTAGAAGGTACATCATAACCTGTGAAGTGATGTGCTCAAGGATGGCATTCTCAGGGCTAGTGGTAAAGGCTTAACAGTGGGGACCAGTGCTGTGGCCTTTCGCGGGGGCAGGGTAGCAGTGAGCATGGCAGTTGTCAACAGAGTTATCACGGGACCAGTGGTGGTTACGTTAGGAGCTGAAGGATGGCTAGTGTTGTAAACACCAAATTAGGGCAACCCTAACATCATCTCCAGCTCCTTCCCGATGGCCTTTCTTTCCATGGTGGCCATGGCCACCACTAATGGGATGTAAGGAGAAGTCCCTAGGTGGCACTCTTCAAAAGAGACTCGCCAGCATTTGCTCCTGCACCTTTCCTTCTCCTTTCTGCCTGAGATGTAGACACAGGCCTGGAGATACTGCAGTCTTCATGTGACCATGAGGGAGCTGATAGGGGCTCATTCTTAGTGGCTGCCACCACAGCAGAGTTCCATGTGAGAAAAAGAAATCCTTAGGTGGTTAAACTCTTGTTACTTGAATTGTCTTTTATTTGCCACTAAAAGCATTCCCAACCGACACAGGAGAGGGTCACATAGGTAGGGACACAAACGGTGGTAAAGGGGAGGGGTATGCATGAGAGAAAGGAGCTAAGGCAGCCATCTCACGTTGAGCCAGGAGGCATGAATGAGTGGGCTCCAGAGAGAGGGGTGGCTGCTCGCCCCAGATGGGGTCCCAAGCTCCGCATCTCAGTCCATGGATTCCTCCAGCCCCTGATCATTAGCAAGGGATTCCAGAGATTGGGCCTGGCCCCGAGTGGGCACTCATTCACTCATTCAGAAGACAGGTCTCGAGCGTGATGGTCTTCCAAACACACTGCTAAGTGCTCCCCATGCCTCACTTAATCCCCCCAATAGTTCTGAAGGATGGATGCTGTACTATCCTGTCCCCATTTATGGATGGGAAAACCAAGGCACAAAAAGGAGCACACCATGTCCAAAGTAGCTGACCTAAGACCCAAACCCAGGTCTTCCCGGCTCCCAGTGGACTTTAAGCCCTCCGCCATATCTCAAATCAAATGTCTCCCCCTCCCTGAAATCAGATTGGGCCCACCTCCACACAGAATTGTTCAGGCTCTTTTTGTGGTCCCACATGCCCACCTCTCTACATGGACTCAACATGTAATAGTTCTATTGTCGGTTTCTCCAGGGCTCTGGGCACCTTCCCAACCAGGGACCAGACTGCATCCAACCTCATACCCCAGTGCCTAAGATGCTGTCTTCAGACAGCATGGATTCTGTTTGGGAAAAAAAAAAAGAGTGAATTAGTTAAACAGAGGTTAGTTTGGGCACAGCCAACCAGAAGGCGTGGATTGGATTCTGAGCAGGACAGGGACGGAAACATGCCAAGCTCTAGTTACAGGAAACAAGAATGAGGTGATTCTGAACCTTCTAAATGATTAGCAGCTTTTCAGCTTTTTGTACTTTTCATTAAACAAATTTTAATATCGATAAACTCTTCATGCATGTTGCATCTTTGTCTTATACCTCAAACATATCCTAAGACTTCTAGGTGTGGCAAAACTAAGAAGCCAACTTTCAGCGTGGCTCACGAGTGTGTTGTCAAATCTGGAACACGGCTTGTCCCTTTTTGTGAGTGGTATGCCAAGGGAAAACAATAACAATCACGTCCTGAAGCAGATGAGGACTGTAGATCTTATTAATAGCCAAGATAAATTGTAGACGCTCTCCACGCTGGATTGATAATCATTTGTCAAACTTTGTTACCAAAATCTTAAAAAGCTGATGTGAGTCACAAGGAGCTATTTTCATATGATTTGTCACCTTGATCCGAATGGGAAATGAATTACTAAATATAAAATGCCATTTTGCTGTGATTCAGAGCTCTTTCAAGCTGACAGACATCGTAAGGGGATGCAGTGTTCTCTCTCTTTCTAAAAGAATGAAGTCAAGGGGCCTGCTCCGTAGTATCTTATCAACCTGAACAGGGATGAGAGAGAGAATGCCTGCAAGGCGAGCATGAGGAAGAGGTTTGTCTTCTCTGCTTTCGGACAGAGTTCACGTAGGGAAAAGAGGCCGTCATCCATGTGCTCTGTTTCTAGGAAAGTGACGGCTGCAAAATGTGATTACCCTCACCTTAGGGTGCTACAACTCGGTTTGTTTCCTTCTCACAATGCATGTAAACGATTACATTTGAAAATTAGAATATATTACAGCCCCTCCCCATCCTCAAGTCCTGCTACATAATTGTAGCCTATACAGATTGCTTCTATTTACCTAAGCATTTCTGATTGAGTTTATGCAAATATCAAGGCATTCCTCAAGGTATCTTAGGAGGCAAGACAGAGAATCCTTAAGTGTGGGGCTCAAATGGTGTTACACAGTCAGTTAGAAATTAAAGCTTAGGGGTTTTTTTTGTTTGTTTGTTTTTTTGTGGGGGGGGGCAAAGGAAGAGGGAGAATCTTAAGCAGGATCAAGCTCAGTGCAGAGCCTGATATGAGGCTCAGTCCCACGACCCTGGGATCACGACGTGAGCTGAGATCAAGAGTCAGACGGTCACGGACTGAGCCATCCAGGTGCTCCACGGAAGCTTAGTTCTTGGTGTGTGTGATCTCTGAGTAAGCAGAATATGAAAGCATCTTGCCAAGACTTTGAGAGAGATACAACCTGAAGAGTGTCTAGTGATAGAGGAGTTTCTCACGAGACATTCACAACCCAGTGGATTTGATACCGCACAGGGCCATGGCCACCAGCCCAGGTTCTGGTGTAGACAAATCCGTGTGAGAATTCTGGCTCTGTTATGACAACTGGAGTGGCACTTAACTACTCCAGGCCTGGAGTGTGTGTGTGCGTTCATACGTGTGCCTGTGTGTGCACGTGTGTGTGTGTACCTGCACGTGCATGTGCCTTTCATTTGGAAAATGAACATAAAGAAGTGTTTTCCCTGTAGGGTTATATTAAGCATTGAATGATATTACTGATGTCATTGAATACTTGAAGGTTCCAGGTAATGTTCATGAAACACAAAAATGCAGTCAACAGGTTAACTATTTGGTCAGTAATGCAAGATGCAAATTATTGGACATAATACAGTTTTTCATTGGTAAATGCTAAAATAGTATGTCTGATGATGTCAGAATTTGACTCATGACCTTGTCCTTCCAGCTCAAACTTACATGTTTTCTTCACCACAAATTCTCCCACTGTGAGAGTTTCAGGAACCCAGTCTGGAGTGGGGTGGATGGTGGAATGAACCCTAAAGAGTTCATGGTTTCCCAGTTCATATATTTAATCCCTGTTCTTCTTGTAGTGGGATCTGCATTTCTGAGCATCCTTTCTCCTGGACTCGTATTTCTCTGATCATCCGCTAAAGGTTGGTGATTCGCAGGATCCCATTTTTAGCCCTCTTCTTACCCATACTCTCTCTCTAGATGATGAATCTTGTTTTGTGAGTCTAATTACAACAAGTATGCCAATTCAGGCCAAGTGTGATTCTCTTGCTTGACCTCAGTTCTTAACTTAGAGCCCCTCATAGACCCACCTTCCTGTTGGACTTCTCAGACTAAATCTTCCATGAGCACCTGACACTCTATGTGTGCCTGCGACTCTTCATTCCTTCAGTCCAACACCTCTCTTACTGCCGTCCAACTCAGGTGGCACCTAAATAGAAAAATATCTGGGAGTCACCTGTGACCACTCCTCTCCTTCACCCTCCACCTCCAACCAGTCAGAAAGTCCCACCAGTCATTCCCCCTAAATGCTGGTTTAATATATCTGACCTCATAATGTCCACTACACGTGCCATGGGATCACCTCTTTGCCCCCTAACCCGTCTTCCTGGAGCCATCCGTATATCCTCACTAACCTCCCATGTCCCTCTATCCATTTCCACTCTGAATCCAAAATGGTCTTCCTAAAATGCCGACCATATCCCCACCCCTTATTTAAACCTTGTAACAACACACTATTTCCCTCGCCAAGGACTGCCCAAACTGAGTGGAGATGCTCAGGGCAAAACACACTCAGTGGTCAAACAACCGGAGGGGATGGTCCAGGCTATGCTCCTCCTCCAAAGTATTAACTAATCCTACATAGGAGGAGCTTGTTTCATTCTTCTAACTCTAACTTCCTCAAAACTTCTTTGATCCTGTCCTTCAGAACCAGTGTTCCAGAAATCTCCAACCCATAGAATAAATCGCAAGGTTCCTAGAGGGATTTAGATGGCCTTCTGGGATAATGCCGGCCCCGTATCTCTGCAGCTTGGTAGGTAATCAATCCCTGCTTCACACTTGATACTCCAGGGGAGCGATCATTGGAAATGGTGAGTCTATCTTCTTCTCTGTGGCTCTTTTCCTTGACCCACGTCAGCCAGCATGCCAAGAGCACAGGTGCACTGCTGGAGGCAAGGCAGATCAGAGGTCAGTGGCAGGCTCTTGAGCCAGATGCAGGAGACCAAATCTGGAGAGAGATCTTGGGTGATTTACTTAACCTCTCCTGTCCTTTGTTTCCTCAGTTGCAAAGCGAGGATGGCAATAATAAGTAAAGCCTCCTAGGGTTATTATGAGGATTAAATAAGTCCTTTTCTGTAAAGCACTTAGGTCTAACAACTTCTGCAAAAACTCAACTAATATTATCAATTGCAGACAGATGACTGTCATAAAAGGCAGGAAATATGCATTTAAAATCAACAAAGCTTTCCTGGTGTTCACTATCCTCCTCCTTGCTGACTTGCTTCCTGGGCACTCAGCCCCTGGGGGTTATAATGGACTTCAAGACGGTGCAGCCTCAAGCACCCTCAAGTTTGTCTCCCTGGGTACCCACACTCTGTCTTTGACCGGTCCTCAGGAGCCCATGTACAAAGCCTGCTCAACTTCTCCAAGCTACCTGTTCTCCTCGGTGTCCAGTTGTGCCTAACACAGGATGTGATGTCTCATCCTGTCTAGTCACACTGTCCTTGGACCATGCCAGGGAGCTGATTGTTAATCAGTAGGAGCTGAAATTCCACCGGCATCATTAGCTTCCCCAAGAGGAGACTTGGAGTCGATGTGGGAGGGTGCAGTAAAATTGCGACCTGTCCCCTTCACTGATATGATGCATTGACATTTTCATAATCTACTGTCACATGCAATGCAAAGCCAGATTTAAGATAAGTCCTCTAGCCCCCACCTTCCTGATATGGTTCTTATATCAATATTTAAAAATTGCAAAATGTATTAGTGGGTCAATTTTTTTTTGAAACAAAAGAATATAGAATGGATAAAATGGAATGGAATGGAATAGGATAGGAAGGAATAGAATAATAGAATAGAATAGAATAGAATAGAATAGAATAGAATCAAACAGAACATGAATGCATGGCATGTACTAAGAATAAGTATTGTGTAATATATTTTGTTCAGTTTTATGTATTTATGCATTTGTGCACACACATATGTGCACCCTGGAGCATGATGTCAAATGTATTTTTACTCTAGGTCATGGGATGGGGCAGTTTAAAAAGCACTATTTGGAATCCTTCTCATGTGAAATATTTTGGAGTTGAACTCACTGGAATTATCCACAACTCTCTCTTTTCTCTTTCTAAGATATGAATCCCTTCAAAATAGCAGAGTAAAGTGAAATACATGAAATAAAACCCTCCCTGGTGTGTTTCCTCACCTGAGCACCTCAGTCACATCATCCCTAGGAACACGGAGTCCATCCTGTGCTCGTAGCCACCCCCCGAGGGTGAAGACATCTGTCCTCACAGCCTGGAGTCACAGGCACAGTGGAGATGATTCGGGGAAGCATGAGCAGTTGTCCCTGCCCCCAGAGAGATTTGTAGTCACAGAGAGTGATAAAGACCCGTCGGTGGACTCGGAGACTCAGAAATTCCACTTCCTATGGGCGTCACATCTACATATTAGAGCTCGGAAAGTATTTGATGAATGAACCTACCTTCCCTCCGCCCCTGTCCTAAAGCACCTGCGGCTCCACACATCCACACAGACTCGCCCTTGGGAACCTTTGCCCCTTGCTCCTTCAGCATCTGATTTTTCTTTCAGGTTCATGGTTTGCAAGCATTTTTAGCCATCGAGCCCTTGGCTTCAAAGAAAATCTTTCACAGCACCCCAACATATGAAACAGATAAAAACAATGAATGAGATCCTACAGCGTTTAAATCACCATAGTTTGATGAGGGGAAATAACTATAATAGGTCTGTTTTCCTTTGTTTTTAAGAACCTCTGCAACCTATCTTTAGGGCCTTGTTTTAAAAATAAGTACTTGAGACACTATGGTGGAGATAGATCATGTCCATTGCCGAGTGGTTCTGAAGCCTGAATGGCAGAGGGCATGGCCTGTGTGTTTACTGTAAGCCACACAGCCCTGTGCTATTATTATTTCAAAAGAAAACAGATCGACACTTTTTTTATTTGGGAATAGTTTTGAACTTGCAAAAAAGTCATGAAAAAGCGGATCTCCTGCATATGCTTGATGCAGGTTCCCCAATGCTGGCATCTTCCATCACCATAATCCAATATTCAAAAGTAGGAAATTAACACTGGGACCTTCTGGTAACTAAATGACACACCTTATTCAGATTTCACCAGTGTGTTCATGAGGGTCCCTTTTTCTGCTCTAGGATTCAATCCAGATTCCCATACTGCATTTAGTTATTGTGTCTCCTTAGTATTTTTCAATTGCTAAGTCTTTTTATGATCAGGATTTTTAAAAAGAGTATTGTTGACTGTTTTAAAAATTGGGGGCGCCTGGATGGCTCAGTCAGTTAAGCATCTGGCTTCGGCTCAGGTCATGATCTCACGGTTCATGGGTTCAAGCCCCGCGTCAGGCTCTGTGCTGACAGCTAGCTCAGAGCCTGGAGCCTGCTTTGATTCTGTGTCTCCCTCTCTCTCTCACCCTCCCCTGCTCATGCTGTCTCTCTCTGTCTCTCAAAAAATAAATAAAAAGCATTAAAAATTTTTTAAAAATAAATAAAAATTGGACTATAGTTGAGGGGCACCTGGGTGGCTCAGTCGGTTAAGCGTCTGGCTTTTGGTTTTGGCTCAGATCATGATCTCACGGTTCATGAATTCGAGCCCCAGGTCAGCATGGAGCCTGCTTGGGATGCCCTCAATCTTCCCATCCCCTGTTTGCACTAGGGCTCTCTCTCTCAAAATAAGTAACATAAAATTTTTTTAAATAAATAAATGAATACATCTGAGTATAGTTGACACACAGTGGTGCATTAGTTTTGGGTGTATAACTCAGTGACCCTATATTATTATTGTAAGTTCCACTTTGGTTTTCCATAGCTGAACATCCTTGGGCAAATCATTCAGCTTCCTTGGGGTTCTATTTCGCCATCTCTGAATCACCAGGATCAAACTGAAGGACACTCAACCCTCCTTTAGACTCCTTGTATCCGTAGAACCGATACGGACACTGTTCCTAGCACCAAGGTGCTGACACACACCATAAATCCAAGTTCCCGGTGGAGCTTTAATCACCATGGCCGGTCTTTCCAGTTGTTTGATTTTATAACCTGCTCAAAGAGGCTCTACATGTCTCTTAAGTAACTTTTATAATATTTAACTATCCCACCAAGAAACTCATTTTAACCTGTATCATTGAGTTCTTATAACAATAATAATAACCATAGCAGTGTTTTTAAGACTTGACAATCTACAAATGCTCACGTCCATTATTTCTTTGGATTCTCAAAACAACCCTGTGTCTCCACTGTAAAAGGGGAACACAGATGCAGAGAGAATCGCTGTCTTGCCAAAGGCTTCCAGCAAGAGGAAGCCGGAGCTGAGATGAAGTGTCACATGGGACACTTGTAGTGTTTGGAAACCCTTGGTACCAGGTCAAGAAGTCTCCATTTTATTGGGTCCACAACCCAGATGCAAGAATGGGATATGTTACCTGAGCATAGTAGAGCTAGAGAGACGGGCCCGGTGAGAGGCTCTGCAGGACCCCGGGGAGGTCCGATGACAGCGCCCCTGAGCTGGTGGCAGTGAGTAGACGAAAGGGGGCAGATATAAGAGAATGTTACACTCTTATCTTCCAGGGAATCCTGAATCCTGCAACCCAAAACTCTTTCTTTAGATTATCCCATGAAGAAATACAGAATAGCTCCCAATTCAAACTCAGTCTCTCTTTGCATGTTAAGTTCCAGAGGGCAGAAAGATTCCCCTTCTCACCTTCTCTTTCTTCACAGGAATCCTTCTCTTTAGGCTACCTTCTCAACCTTCCAGAAGTTCTCATGAGTATTAAATACATCAGCACGTCTGACATTCCCTGCCTCAAGCTGGAAACTGGAATCCAAGTGTCACAAGAAGGTTCAGGTCAGTTTTGTGAAGCTGCCAAATCTGATGGGCGGAATTTTCAACCTATTTCTGTTATATGTATTTCAAAGGTTCATATTCATTTAACTGTGAAAACTGAACTATTCCCAAGTTATTCAAAAGAACAAAAGCTGCATTGTGGGCAGCAGACTAAGCCTGAAAAACAACTGAGGGGTAAAATAATCCTGAATTTCTTAGGGTCCTATAGCAATGAGGCAGCAGATGGAGGCTGGAGTTCTGACCACAGAAG
>PISW01012723.1:0-30656 GCA_004023785.1 Mungos mungo | reverse complement strand
CTAAATAACGAATGCCACTTCAGATAGCTGTGAAATTAGGTGATTAACTAGTTGGTACTTAACCTATTAATTTCTGTATAAGTCTAATTACATGAAATAGAAGTGGGGGTTTTGATTTTTTACTTTGCTTTTCTGTTTGGAGTGTCATTGTAACTACTGTATTGTAAATGACGGAAAATAATTGCATATGTTAAAAAAAAAAACTAACAACTGACAAAAAAAAAAAAATAAGTGCAATGGGCTGATCAAGCCAAGACAAGGTATAAAAAGGTGAGAAGCAACACGAGACGACAGAACTGGAGGTAGGCCAGTTGCCCAAGTGTCCAGAGTCAGGGACATGGTGAAGCACAGCGAATAGTCTACATTAGAGCTATACATATGTGGGGGAGATCTTTGAAAAAACCAAGGAGCAAGGTAGGTATACTAGATACCCTTGGTCTCTTCCTCCTATCTAGGCCTGGCTGCAGCAGACAGTTTCTATTAGGCTTCTTTGTATGCTGACATCAGGTTGTCTCAAGTATGCATTACTGTCTTTTGCTTTCTGTCTTGGGTTTTTTTGGGGGGGGGCGGTGAGCAGGAATACCTGTGCCCCAAAGGAAAATCTTCTTCCATGGTGGAGGAGGGACCCATAGGGACAAACTTCTCCCTGCCATTTGCAGGCTTCTATAGATTCCTCAGGTCTTGGTGAAATTTAGCCCCAGGTAAACTCACTCAATCCCCTTCTTATTTGCTTTCCTCTTTCTTTATTTCATTTTCCAGGTCCCTCCTTTCTACTTCCTGGGATTACTTCCCAAATAACTACTTGCATATAAGGTTTTGTTCATCTTCTGCATTTGAGAAGGGGCCCAAGCTGAGCACCAAGCAAGAAGAGACCACAGAAAGGAGGGTCATGTATTAAGGAAGCAGTTGGGCCACGGATAAGGGATACGCCCTCTAAGGCGGAAACCTAATATAATTCCAACCCTTTCCTTGACAGAGCACACCTATTTTCTCTTCAGGATATGAAATGTCAGAGCTGCAAAGAGAATGGCAAACTCAGCCTTCTCACTGTGGGCAAGAGGAACCCCATGGTGGTGAGAGCTAGGACCAGCATTCTGGTCTTGGGAATTTAAACCAGTGCACTGGCCACTATCTCATGATGCCTTTACACTCTTTCATGCTGTCTCCAATAATCTCCACACCTGGCTACCTATGGATTTGGGGATTTCATGTTACAACAAGAGAAGCGCCTATTTCGATTAGGACAAAAAAGCATTTCCTAGTGAGAAATAGGTTTTGGCTAGAAAAATAACAGTCTAACAACAACAAAAAGGGCCTATCTTGAGGTTTAATGTGGTAAGAGTTAGCACAGACACAGGAAAAAATTATGATATAAGTGGTAAAATTAAGGAGAAAGACAATCACAAAACTGCAGTGTAGAGGACATCTGACGTTTTCCCCTGACCATGATCTATTGCCCTTTCTTTTCCTCTAAGACCACCATGGCTTCCCTTTGGTATCACCTCTATGTCAGTCTCCATCTAGGTGATTCTAGTCTGCTTCCAAAAAGGGTGCACGTGACCCGAGCCTGGCCAATCAGTTTTCCTTCTCTCAGACACAGCACCATTCTGCAGGGTGAACTAAGTAGCAGGCTAAAGGGAAACTAAACCTGACTCTACTGGCCCTGGCTAGTCCAACAAGACCAAATTCTGAGTGTTTTCTGTCACTGCTGGGCAAGAGAAGTTCTTTTCATTTGCTGAGTTACTGAGCGCATTGACTCAAGGGAAAACCTACCTGTGAGTGAAGCCAATGCAGAGAGATAAAGGCAAAAGAGGTGAAGTCTTCGTGATGCTCTTTGGACCCCTAGTTGGCGCTGGCCTTGGTGATAATAACATCAGCATCCTCTCCATCCTCCTGCCCCTCATTTTTTTGGTTGCTCATCCTCGTTTGAGTTGAGTTTCTGTTACATGTGCATTAGTAGTTGATGCTAGGCAGTAAGATTAGTTCCGAGGTACAAGAGATGATTTCTTTACCCAAAAGGGACATATAATTGAGTATTGGCATGATAATCAATCATTTATATTGAGCCAAACATGGATGTCATTTTATAATAAAATATGCCCCAAACCACATTCTTGAGCATAAAGGGCATATGTTTTCTGACTTGTCTGGACCTGTGAATTCCAACAAGCTCTAGCTTTAGTCCTAAATAAATATTTCTATCTGAAAAATTGATTTCAGTAGTCCCTTCTAACTCTAAAATTCTATGAATCCATAATGTTAGTTTATCTTATATGGCATCTCTTAAAACAATCTTTGTTGACTGTTGATTTTTATTGCTAGGTGCTGCATAGACAAGTAGCTTACCTTTTTATTCAATTAAGTAGTAGGCACAGTAGAAAAAACCTTTTTTTCTAATTTAGTGTTTCCCTTTGAGAATTTCTATATACTTGGCTTCTTTAAAGGATACAGGAAGTTATTAATCCTCCAAAAATTAGATAGTTTCATATTCCCGCAGGCACGGATTTTGGAGAAAATTACTACACCTAGGACTTGATAATATTTCTCTCCATGTGGTAATCTCAGCTACTGAAACTATTACAGGGTTGCAGATTCTTTTAGAACAATGGGCTAAAATGATCCAATGACAGTCAATTACATGTAAGGAACTGCCTTGGGTGAACAAATACTTAACACATTTGTGTAAGGTGTCAAACTTCTTGGGGATATTTACTTAAAAAGACAAAATACTATAGTATTGTATTTGACCCATTATTTAATAAACACAGAAAATAGTTTCACCCCATACATAAAAGAATCTCAAGTAAACAGAGGGCAAAACAAAATGCCAAGGTAAAATGAAGAACATAATGCTTTCCATAGCAGAAACATGTAGCTTCCTTTGATTCTCTTTTCTTCACAGCTGTTGAATACATCTGTCTGTCGCCATCCATTGGTACTATCTTTGTTCAGGCTATCAGTGTCTCCCTACGGGTTACTTTAACCACCTCCTAATGGTTCTGCTTCTTCAGCCTCCAAGTAAATTCTCGCCAAGTGAATCTTGAATTGTCCTTGATCTTCCCAGTGTGAAGCTAATCATGCCACAGTCCTTTTTGCCAAGTACCTTTAGGGTGGAGTTTTAAACTTACTGCCATGGGACACAAGGTAGCTAATAAATTGGTGGCTATTGAACTTTCCAACTTCACTATGTACCTATAAACTCTTCCCGTTTCCCTTCTCCTATGCAACCTCCACTTGTGCTGGATGAACCACTTAAGGGTTGTATTGACCTTTTCCTGGCATATGCTTACCCACTCTGCTATATCAAAGTAGGTAATGTGCACTGCTGTAGTGTCCCAATACCGCTCTATTGATCATAACATTTGATCAGAGCATTTATCATGCTCTGTCATGTTTACCTCTCCTACGTGATCAGATGACTGTGTATTATATATTATTTTTTAAGTTTATTTATTTATTTTGAGAGAGAGACAGTGCTCGTGTATGCATACATGTGCGTGTGTGAGCAGAAAAGGGGCAGAGAGAGAAGGAGAGAGAGAGAATCCCAAACAAGTTCCTCACTATCAGTGCAGAACCTGCTGCAGGGCTCGAACCCACAAACTGTGAGTTCATGACCTAAGCTGAAATCAAGAGTCAGACCTTTAATCAACTGAGACGCCCAGGTGTCCCTTTTATGTTATTGTACATGTTCAACAAGTTGTTCACAGAACAGATGAATGTTGACCCTCACAATAATAAAGAAAAGTAGTATATAGGGTCAAACAAAAGTCAGGAACAAATTTTAGAATTAATGATATACCTTGAGAAATATTTTCCATGTAGAGAAGTTCAGGGAAAGTATACTGTGTGCAGAAAGGAGAGCTAGTGACACTTTAGACACTTCAGTTATTTCAGAGCAGTTTTTTTGAATAGGTTTTAGACTAAGAACACAATAGCAAAGTAAAGAATCATATTTTTTCTGACATTCTTAAATGTTATGTGATATTTTGCCACAGTAAGCACAAAAGAATAATAATTCAAGTTATACAAAGAATCTAACTGAAACGTCACTGTGGCTTATCCTTATTCCACATGGAAAATATTGACTATGCATCCAGCCATTGTGTAAGTACAAGACCTTGTATTGATTTGCCTGTTTGTTCTAATTACATTAAAGTGTAGGTTATATAATAGATAGATCTGGGTAGGGTACTTATTTCCAGTTTTCTCAAGAAAGGTATGCTATGATATTAGTTTCTAGGTAGCATGGTAGTTAAGTAATGGGGTACTTAATCCATGGTGCAAAGCACACAAAACTTATTCCTAGAATAGCTGCAGTTAATAAGATTAAAAACAAAACATAACAAATCAACAAACAAACAAAACCAGACTGGAAGACTGGCCGTGGAGATAGATCTTTTAGGGTGTTGTGTGTGCGGCTTAGCATTACCCATTAGCAAACATGTAACTCATCACACATACCACCCCTTTCCCATTTCCCAACAGTCATTCAAGACAATGGTACTAGCTCCTACCTTTCTTTGAGTCACACATAATGATTAGGACGGTGCCATCTATGAGGCAGGGTACAATAAAAACAAAGTCAAAAGGATCATAATTTCTGGTCATTTTCAGTTGCAGTTTTCTCCTAGTTCTCTGGGATCAAAAGTCATGGATTTACTTTTTAACTGCTCTCTGTTCTCTGATTCCATCGGAGATAACCCACTATTAGGTTCTATTATCTTTTTTTTTTTTTGAAAATGTCTCTGAGATATATCTCTATTTCATTTGAGCCCTCTTATACCCCAGCAGCAATTATCATGTAAAGAGCCTGGAAGCATTCACCACTTCCATTTGGAGGAAAGAAATAACCTTATGCAGTCCTCAGTTTATCCAGTACCTTTTTTCTTTCTTTCTTTCTTTCTTTCTTTCTTTCTTTCTTTTTTTTAACCTGCAAGAGAACTCACGTCATTGTCAGGTTCAACGCTTTTCAAGGGCTCCCTTTACTATTTATTCTAATCCTCTTACCTAACCTCCTATGCTGTTTGCTATTTTCCCCACTGTCCTGCTCAAGGCACTTGCCCCGTGCACTTAACCTCTTTCTCAGAACCTCTTCTTCATCCCAGCTTTTCTTGATGATCCCATTCATGTTGCTTACCATGTCCTGCTTTTGCACCTTTATAATATTATCACTCCTTTCAGGAATGGACCCAACACATATTCTACTTTATACATATCACCTACTTCAACATTTGAATTCAAATTTACTTCTCTGGTAAGCTTAATCCATTTCATCATCAATCTTTTTTTCTTCTCTCTTTTTTTTTTAAACTGCTGTATCTTTGCATGCTCTGAGAATCCTGGAACTCATTTGATGTTATGTTGGCTTCTACTTGGTATGGAGTTTTGTAAGTTTTTTTTTTTAAGCCATTAACTATTCGTTTGTTTTTTAATTTTATTTTACCAATATACTTCTTTTGAAAGCTCCTCAGGTTTGGAGTCCCAGATTCCAGATTCTTAGTGTCATTCACACTCAAAACACCTTCAATAATGTGTTTTCTGAAGCCCTCTCCTTTAACCCTATGTTTTTTGCAGGTGTAACTTAACATTTTAAAACAAAACAATAAAAACTCTGAGTTATACTGCTTGCATAACTCTATATTATGGTAGAGGAGTTAATATTAACCTCTAGGTATACATTATTATGGCAGAGGACAACACCCTTATTCATATTTAAAAAAAACTATATGGTATAAGGGAGAATGTCCTAGCCATGTAAGTCTCTTTCACCGAATTATTGTAACCCTCAGGAAGTTGCTCGAATCACTAAAGTAAAAGCAGTCCAAGGAGCTTTCCGGCTGGATGTTAGTCTTGTTTTGTTTACTATGTTATGTGAAAAAAGCAACTCATAAACCTTTTCTGCCATTAATGATCGGTTAACATTTTATAAGAAAAATGCCTCTTTTGGGATTTTTTAACATCATAAAAGAAAAATTGTTAAAGTCCCACTGCCTGTGTGAGATAAATAGATAAATAGACACTTCTAATTAATGGAAAAAAATCAATTCTGAGTCCAGAGAGAGGCACACAACACAGACAGTATATAAGGTCCTGTTGGTGACCTTTCAGATATTCCCTTCACATTCTCCTTCCTGTCTCTCTGGAAGCTGTTGTCTCATTTTTCTGTCAGAGGTTCACTGGGCTACAAAGGATACCCACAGAGCCTGAAAAGAAGCTCCGCTTTTTTCTTCAGAAACCAATTGTGTCACTTAACTGTAGTTCTCATCTTCCAAGTCCAGAAAGGCTGCAGATTCCACACTGAGGAATGTTTGCGGCTGTGCTGGTGCTCACTCATGCAATGTTGCCCGTGTGGAGATTTTACCTGGTGTCCATGCACAGAAATGTGTGGATTGGGATAGACATAATACCTTTGAGTCTACGTCAGTCATCAAAGGCTCTGTCAGTTTGAGAAATTCCCATGAGTTTGTGACCCAAACATATTCATTAGACAAGGGACTAGCAACACATGCCTCACTTTTTTCTTAAGTATTTTGTTGGAGGGCATAAATCAACAATACATATGAAAACATTGAAACATTTATATTTGTAGAGACATGTATGCATAGTGAGCTTTATACTAAAAATACAGTACTACTACCTTATTTTTTTCATTGCTTTTGTTAAAATGATAGAATAAACTTTGATATGTTAAGTAGTGTTAAGTTATAGTAAAGTAATTATATGTTGTCTTATATAGACCAGGAAAATTTCTCCAAAGAAATACATAACTCCAATGTTTGATAAATAAAAGTCACAACATTAGAAAACGTTCATTTGAATTTGCAAATGAACAATAAATACACTGTAACATATAAACAAAATTTGAGCATTTCTTGTAAAATTTGTGCTATTTGCCAGAAAAGTAATTCCAAATTTATTTTTCTAGTAACTAGTCAGTGAGTTACTATAATACCTATCGATCTTGTTTCATCTAGATCAATACTGCATTGTCAAGAGAGACTTTCAGTTTTCCCACACACAGCATCTGAAAAAGTAGTAACCGCTGAATGGAAATATTATTAAGCTCTTTTAAATAAGTAGTAATTTATATAACATTCCAAACAAAGCATGTCATTCCTAGACTTTCAATCCATACAGTTCCATTGGTTCCATTTATTCTAGACTAGTTTACTACAGGCCTGGGAAAGCAACCCACAGACTTCTGCTGCTATGGCTTACCATTTTTAGGCAGACCACATTAGTTTTTAAAACATAAGTCATAAATGTAAATTAGTGCCTTTCTGAAGACCAAGTGATCAGGATAATATATCCAGAATCCATGCTTAAAACCTTAAGACCACTGTTTTCCCCTCCTCCTTTCTCATCCCTTTCTGGCCATAATTTTGTAGGGTTTGCCAGGGTTTGTGTAGCGAGGACAGAAGCATAGCTTCTCCTCTACAGATGTCCCTGTCATAGTTGCTCTTTTATACAGCAAAATGGCGGAATTCTGCTGAAATGTTTTTAATTCTGCCAAGTTCCAAATCATTATAACTTGCATTGATAAGATGATTAGATATGGTCATGTGCCCACCAATCTCTCTCTCTCTCTCTCTCTCTCTCTCTCTCTCTCTCTCTGTATCTATCTATCCATCCATCTATGTCATTTCTACTCTAACTTTCCATTATAACTGTCATTCATTTATCATTATCAGTTAATCCTTAAGGAAAAGTGTGGGAATGGTAGCCTTCACAGAGAAATTCTTAATAAATATAACCACACACCCAATATGGCTCCCTCTAATGACAATGATCTTGCCCAAAAAACCCCATAGTCTAAGAAACAAGAGCAAGGAATATAATGATAATCATCTTCATTTAACAGAGAATATGAAAGGACCCATTCCACTCATTTTGGGAAGACAGGTGAAACTATAAATGCAATCTTGAACTTATTTTGTGATATAGAAGCTGGCTATTTTTATCAAAAAAATGGATTATGGAAATGAATAGTAAGATAGTGAAAAACAATGTTTGCTTAAAAATAATTTTTGGTTAACCTACAAAAAAACTGATATGGCTTTTCTTCCCTGAAACAGTAATGGGAAAAGGATCTTATCAATATAGATTTGATACCTTGATTCAACGGAAGCATTTATTTTAAACTAATGGACCAGAAGAAAACTCCGTACATGGATCAGCCATAGAGTTCCTATAGAATTCATATACAAGATAAAATCTGTGGACAGTTTGTGTCTTCCCAGGTTTCTATTTGTAATAGAAAATAAGAGGAAACCACAGGTTTTCTGTCACTTAAGCAGGTGATACTATAAGCTGACAAGAAAATCATAGTACCCAGCTGGAGAGTAAACTCAATGGCAATACTTCGTTCACTGAAGTACTTTATATTTATTCGCATACCCAACCTCATCTAAAATCGTCTTATTAATATGCATACTCCTGAAAGAATGCTCACCAATTCAGGATATATATTTCACCACATTTTCCTATGAGAAGCCCTTACAACTACACTGAATGTCACGCTGTGTATAATGAAGAGCATATATGTGATTGAGTAGTAACATCTTATATTCTGCATTATATAAAAGCAGTTTTACATTATTTTAGTGCTACTTTTACTACAGAATATAACACAACTTTATAAATACTTTATTATACATGGTACTGACTTTATGCACTGAACTCTGGGCCAGAAAAGTATCTTTTAATGGTTTATAGCAATTTTACAAAACAATCCATTATTCCTAATAAAAGCCACCATAAGCAAGTGGATCATATGGGAGAGGGAACAATATAGAGCAGAAGGCCAAAAAGCAGTTAATAACTGCTGGGTTATTACTAAGAAAGGATCACCAGGCAAGACAGATCTTCATTTTCTTTTAATGATTAGGAGCTAAGCTTAAGATGGCTCACTGAAAGGAGTAAAAATGATTTTAAGGATAGAAATGTATGTATACATATTGAGATAAACATGTACCTACATACCCCTAAGTAATTCATTTATAAAGAAAGAGCACTGTATCTCTATGCTTGTGCAGTTTTTAGTATGGACACATACACTGTACCCATTATTCACCTAGTATAACTGAGTAATTTAAGGAAATAATAGGACTAGTGTATGAAATATTTTACCGAGTCTTGATTTCAAGATTACAGGAGAAAATCCTACCATCAATTATTCATAAGCATGGTTAACTGTAATCAATATTTGTCTATTTGCAACCCAAAATGTATTGCAGAAACAAGACTTGTACTTACAAAGAAGGGAGGCAAAGCATATAACCCGGAGAATTCTGATCACTTAGCACAATGACCAGTATCCATGTTTTAGTCACTGAATAAGTATTTACTAATTCTGTACCATATTCCTAGTGCTATGTTAAATACCAGGGGGATGACAACGGAGCATTTAGGGAGATGATTGCAGATGAGTAATTAAAATACAATGTGACAACTAAAATATAAAAAAAAACATATAAACATCTCAATAAATGCAGAGAAAAGCATTTGAGAGAAGTTACATCCCTTCATAAAAACAATTCACTGCAATCTAGGAATAGAAGGAAATTTCTTTAACCTAATAAAGACTATTTCAGAAAAGCTCATAGCCAAGTTCACACATAATGATAAAACAGTGAATGCTATTCTTTTAAGATGAGGAACAATGCATGGATGGGATCAGGAACAAGGCAAAGATGTCTGCTTTCACCATTATTATTTGACACTTTACTAGTGATCCTAACTAGTGCAATAAATTAAGAGAAAGAAAGAAAAGTCACAGAAATCGAAAAGAAAAATAAAACTGAACTTGCAGACTCCATGATGTCTACATAAAAAAATCTCAAAGAATAAAAAATGTTTTTAGAAATAATCAGTTAGTTTAGCAAGGACCTAGAATACAAGTTCAATATAAAAACATTAATTGTTTTTCTATATGCTAGCAATGAGCAATTGGAAATTAAATATTTAAGAGTCTAGGTTTAAAGAACCATTATATCCTCTACTGAGAATCTGAATTTATTTCATTCATGTCAAATCAACATAGGGTATATCTTCATTGGTTTTACTAAATTTTAGTTTCCTCTTTGTGGAAATATGATAATCAACTCACAGAAATTGGAGCAGTAAGTGATTTTTATTTATGGAAATAATGAATAAGAATTCAGCATGGTAAAATGACTTAGCAAACCACAAAAGTAGTGGCAGAGTTCAGATCACAATTTTCTGTTTTGAGTTTCTGTTGCATTTGAGATGTTTCCCCTTCTGAGAACCCCTGTTAATGTTGGCAATTATAAGTGCATTTAGGTCTTCTCCACTGGCATTCTTTAAAAATAATTTTGAAAGTGGTCATACTGATAAAAAATGTTGCAATTTAAAAATAAATCCTCAACATTATAAAAGTTAAACAATTTCTAAACTACTAGAGATTACTAGTCTACTCATAATTCTTTTTTTAAAAATTTTTAATGTATTTTATTTATTTTTGAGAGATAGAGAGACAGTGAAAGCAGGGGAGGGTCAGAGAGAGAGGGAGACACAGAATCTGAAGCAGGCTCCAGGCTCTGGCTAGCTGTCAGCACAGAGCCTGGCGCGGGGCTCGAACCCACGAACAGTGAGATCATGACCTGAGCGTCCGAAGCTGGACGCTTAACCGACTGAGCCACCCAGGTGCCCCATACTCATAATTCTTAATAAGAAAATTCTCAGCACAGAGACTTTTAGGGACCTCACAAAAGTCAATGGGAGGAAATTTATATTTCATTGAACACAATCAATATCAGAAGAAACATCATTATCAAGTATGATATTAAAAAGATCACAAATCTTACTGAGGAAAAACAAACAGATAAAAATATGAAAGGGTCTGCCTTGTCTCTTAGCCCCCGTGTTTCATTCCTTCCTAGAAACTAAATTTCACATTTTAAGAATGCAGACGAAAAGCTCCTGGGCTTACGGGCTTATTTTACTGTCTGACTAGACAGCGCAAATGCAGTAAGTAGTTAAAGCTATCCCCTAGAGCCAGCCAGACAGGCATGCATCTGTGCTGTGTCACTTACTAGTGCTGTGACCTTGCTTAAAGCCTCTAATCTAAGATTTTTCTTTTCTTTTCTTTTTCCTTTCCTTTCCTTTTTTTTTTGTTTTTTTGTTTTTTTGTTTTTTTGTTTTTAATAGGGAAGGGCTGGGGCAGAGGGAGAAGGAGAGAGAGAGAATCTTAAGCAGTCTCCCTGCTCAGGAATGAGCCTGACGTGTGACTCAGTCTCACAACCTTGAGATCATGACCTGAGCAGAAATCAAGAGTCTGATGCTCAGTTGACTGAGCCACCCAAGCACCCATCAGGTTTCTTAGTTCCAAAATGTGTAGCAGTAGTTAGCTCAAAGAAGTTTTGTATAGATTAAATGAGATCATTTCTATAAGGAGCCTGGGATGGTACTGGGTACATAATAAAAGCTCATGTATATTATATATGAATTCTCCTCTTTTGATGATCTACATAAAAGTTATAAGATATGTAAGTCTTAATATATAAATGTTCTTATATGTCTTTTGTAAACTAGACTGGCTGACTTTCAAATCTGCTACTTAAGTTACTTTAATATTCTTAAACACTCCATTTGTAGGCATGGAATTCATCTTTTGTATGTACAGGTACTTATTAATTTTCAACATTGTAGCCATTCTTAATTTAATTCAGACTCTGGAAGTGTGCATTAAGCTTTCAAAATCTGCAGGGATGATTATGCTTACTTGGAAATTTTGAGTTGCTTAGCTACAGTAACCTTGTTCTAAGTGTGCTGGAGAATGTAAGGTTATGATTTCTACATCTCAAATCTGAGATTTTGACACAGTTTTTACACCTTCAAATCTCACAAATTCCTCTAACGGTGTAATTTTTGTGTGCCGTTTTCATTATCCAGGAATCTGAACTCTAATATTTAAGCCCACATGCTTCCATTAATTCATAGTCAGGTACCTTTGATTGCCAGCTGGAAACAATGCCCTTCTAAGAGATATTCTACCCAAATTTTCTTCCTTGTTCATCTCCTGCCCTCCATCTTATGAACACACCTGTGCTTATTTTGGTTCTCTGCCATACCCGCTTTTCGGTCCATTTATGCTTCTCCTATATTTCTCTTTTGTTCAGTGCTGTGTTTTATATATGTATTTATTTAGTCCCAACTCTAGCTCATTTTGGTTAAGAAATTGAGTTTGTTTCCTGATTTTGTTTCACTGATTTCACAAACTGTACCCTACTTCACTCACTCTCTGATCTTTATTTCCCAGCTTGCTTTCGAGCCAAGTGTCTGCTCACCTCTGTCTTGATGACCTCTTCCCTTCATCAGTTAATTCCATCCTGTTTCTTAACTTCTTCTGGGTCCAAGAGGAATTTACTTCTTTTAGGGATTCCTAAATGTTTCTTGACTAGTGGTGTTCTATAAACAACATGTTCTAAAGTATCTAAGATCACATTATATCAATTAAATCATGTGATAATCCCACCATATTACCTTAGTCTTTTTCTCCCCCTTCCAGTGAATCGTATCATCAAGATGGCAAGTGGCAAAAAGAAGCATATATGTGCAACACTATTGGGATAACTTTGCATTAGAATCTGAAGTCCTGATCCTTTTTTTCTTCTTCCTTCCTTCTTTCCCTCCTTCCCTCTTTCCTTCCTTCCTTCGTTTCTTTTTTTCTAGCTCCTATACTGATTACTACAATAATGACCTAGGCTTTACTAACTCATATATTGCCAATTATACAAATATGGTCAGCTCAAGAAAATGTGCAGAAAATTTTTGCCAGCTTTCACAGAGAATGCAATTAATGTACTATCATAATAAAATAAACTGGTCTTCAAAAAACCCCCCCAAACTTCTCTTTCATGATACAATAAAAATGTTGATAAGAAATAAAAATACTATGTATTTTAGATTATATTCAATTAAGATATAAAATAAATTTTATTTATCTTTATTCTCCCTTAAAATTGTTTAACAGCACAAAAATGTGACCAATTTAACATGAAGTTTAAATTAAATTATTTCTAATCAAGTGTTATTTGCATCTTATAGAAAACTTATGTAAAAAAGTTTTAAATAGAAAATAGTAAATATCAGAATTGTCCTTGTCTTGTAAATACGATAGAAAATAATAAAGCAGAATTAATTTAAGACTTATTTGTATTTACAGTCTAGAATCAAATAGAATATGATAATTTTTCCTCTAAAAATAGAAACCTGCAGTCACATTACCAGTTTGGGTGACCACTGCAGAATAAGTCAAGGCTGTCAGGAGGCAGGGATAAGGTGGCTGAGGAGGAAAGGAGCAGAGCCTGGGCCTTGCTCTTCCTGTCCACGCTGCCACTGGGGAGTTTCTCTCAGAGCCTGGGTAAGAAAACTGAGTGGCACAGTGGATGAAGGATGTTGCTACAGAGGTCGCTATTTGGAGTATATTGAGAATAAATCTGGGAAATGAAAAATAAGTTGGTTCTGGGAATAAAGATCAGATGTGTGTGTGTGTGTGTGTGTGTGTGTGTGTGTGGTGTGTCTGTGTCTGTGTGTATGTGTGTTTGCATGTGCACGCGTGCACATGAGATTTGAAGTCCATCAGCAACTGTATCAAATAAAAAAGAACTACAAATTAACAGTTCTTCTGCCCTAAAGATTGTTTCATATTATTGCTCCCTCTTTAGTTTTAGAGTGACTCCCTAAAGGACTACTTCTAATTACTGAAGATATAACAAGATTTATTTCGCATGTTATACATACACTCATGACCAATAATTTAGTTGCATCACCTGTGACTTCTGTGAATTTCACTTGAACTTAAGGGCTTTAAGATATAATTACCAGAAAAATCTAATGTGAAAATCTAATCACAATAAGCTTCCCAAGATGCATCTAAAACTGAAGGTGGGAGCTGTTCTTCAGAGCACATGGAAAGTAGCTCTAACTCAGGAGTAGCCTGTGTGTTGGCAAAAATCTAGCAAAATGACACTCACAAACTACATTCATTACATTTCTGTGGGATTAATTAATTAATTAAAGTTTACGTTTGAACGCTTTTTATCTACCCAACATTTACAAAAATTGGTTTAGGCCAAAAAGTAAAACCCCATGCAACTCTGACATTCTAGTTGACAAACCTCATTGACTTGCTGTAAGGTGATTTGGGTTGAATTCTTTAATGAGCAGAGGAAAAGAGAACGTAGGGCACAGTGTAATTCTGCTGTAGGTGTTTATTGGTTGTGATACAGGTCTCAATAGGATACACGGCAGGGTGTGTAACTAAAACACACACACAGACATGTACATACACACAACCTTGGGATACTGAAAACATAAACGTGTTTGGTGAGAGGCAAATGTAAATACCTGCCAAGATCCTGCCAGCGACAACACAATAATAACCACGTGAACTCTGTGATTTCATAATGCTTTAGAGAGATTAACAAAGATGAATATCCTAGGATAAGAATTAATCATAACTTAAAATATCTATTAACATGGAACAGGCTGAAAGATGGAACTTTCCAGACCGATTAGGGAAGTATTGCTTTTTACTTTACTGTAATAAAAAATATATACTTTTAAAAATTTTGTCATCCAACATTTCATTAAATATATCACTTTGTACATCCTTCTCTCAAAAAATTATATCTCCTTCAAGTCTTGACTCATTTCCCCTTTTATATGAGACCTTCCCTAACGACCTCGTTCAAAATCCTCATTCCAGATCTCTGTGTTATCAATTTCTCTTACTGTAATTAACTTTCTTTTTATAGCACTTATTGATTCTAGCATGCTATATAGGGTCTTGTATATTGCTTATTATTTGCTAGAATTAAGCTTCCTCAAAAATAAGATTTTTATTTTATTTTATTATTTTTTAATGTTTATTTTTGAGAGAGAGAGAGACAGAGTGCGAGCAGGGAAGGGGCAGAGAGAGAGGGAGACACAGAATCCACACCAAGTTCCAGGCTCTGCACTGTCAGCACAGAGTCCAATGCGGGGCCCCAACCCATAGACCATTAGATCATGACCCAAGCTGAAGTCAGACGCCCAATGACTGAGTGACCCAGGTGTCCCCCCTTTAAAAATTTTTAAAAAATACAGTTTATTATCAAGTTGGTTTCCATATAACACCTAGTGTCATCCCAACAAGTGCTTTCCTCCATGACCATCACCCATGTTTTATTTATTTTTGAGAGAGAGGGAGAGAGAGAGAGAGAGAGAGAGAGAGAGGGAGGGAGAGAGAGAGAGAGAGAGAAAGAGACAGAGAAAACTAAGATTTTTAGATGTTTTGTTTCCTGGTGTGTCCCACATGCCTAGAATAATGCCTGGAACCTGGAATGTAGTAGGAAAGCTTTTTTTTTTTTTTTTTTTGAGGAAATTTAAGAAATAATCATTTGACTATGAAAACTGCCATGACTCTCAAAAGAGTTTCTCAGTAAATATCTGAAATTGAAATAATTAAATACTGAGGACTCTAAAGGAAAGCGTTTGTGAGGGTAGAAGGTTACCAGGTGCTAAAGGTGGAGAAGGAGATGATCAGCGGATGGAAAATGAGAACAAACTACTAAGAGAAAAAGTGAAGAAAATGAGAAGTAGGGGTGCCTAGAAGAGATGACAATTCAATTAGATGCTTCTGGATTTCAGTATACTTAAATAAGATATGAATAATGATTTCAGATTTTGACCTTTAGTCTCTGAAATGTCTATGCTACTCAATCACTATAGATAGGAATGTCTTTCTAGATAGAAGTCTCAAAGCTGCTATGTAACCCAAGAATAAAGTTTGATATATTATAAAAACATATTTCCCTTGCTTTCTTTTTCTGTCCAAAATTGTTTCTTTTGTCAGCTCCAATAGGCTTTTAGTGGGAAAAGGTCAGTGAACCACTTTCTGATGCAGTAGTTTTAAACTTGATTGTGGATTGGAATGATCTGGGGAGATTCTAAAAGTGCCTGACCAGTTATATGAGAACTCTGGGGGTAAACTCCAGGCAAGAGTGTTTTTCGAAGCACCCCAGTGATTCCAATATGCAGCCAACTTTGACAACTTTGACAAATTCTCTATTTACTGACCTAACCATTATCTAGGGGCTCATCAGCCATGTACCCCAAACTGAGGGGTCAAGAGCAAACACTAGCAGTGTGTCTCTAACTTTAGAATACCTTAGAATTATCTAGAGAGTTTATTAGAATGTGAATTCCTATGCCTTACCTCTGGGGATTCTGATTCAGTAGGTCTAGGGTAGAGACTGAAAGTTTTCTTTCTAATGAGTTTCTCATTAGAGAAGTTTGAAAGTTTGAAAACTTTTGCCCTAGAGAAAGGGCATTTTGGGATATAGCTCATCAGGCCCGTGGGAATAGCCCTGGGGGAGAGGCAATGAGGGATATTGTCATATCCACACTCTAACCTTCTTATTCTTCAACACTTCAACAAGTGATTTCTCAAAATCTTAGGTGACTCAAAATCTTCAAGGATGGCTCAAGTCTAAAATGGATGCCTTAAAAGAACCATAATCTGGAACAGTCCACAATCCCCTATGTGTAACCAAATACATTCCTGTATTGGTTACATGCACGTGTGACTTTCTGTATACGTTTTTGATTGCTCATCCTCTCTATGTTTCAATAGCATTTGGTTAATGAATGTCTCGTCAGGCACTTCACAAATACAGCATAGTTATTAACTCTCACTCTTGCTAGATTTTGCTTGCCATCTTCATCTTGGAAATCCTATCTAGCAGAATATCAGTCACACATTATATATGTATAGAATTCTTCATGGTAATTTCCATGGTTCTCACATTTTGGGTTATAATTCCAGATAGAAACTGTGGGGCAAAATAATGTAGAACTAGTACTGGTTAATAAAGTATCTATATAATCAGTCCAATAGCGAACCAAGGCAAAAATCATTCTCAGCTTTTCACAAAACTCTCAGATTAACTCTTTGTGTGTCTGTTCCTATTAAATATTTATTTTACTGCCATTAGAACTTGATTTAGCTCACATAAAAGTATTGAGGAGGTACACAGTGGTTTTTCCCAAATCCATTGTTAGTCATGGTCCTGGGCCCTACGACACTTATGGAATGTCATTTCTGCCTAACACTGAAGCAGTCTTGAAGGAAGCTGTGATTTCAAACAGAAAACAAAAGGAATCTGTAGCCTGGGCTAAACAGAGGAGGTAAAGTTCCCGGTGGCACCAATAAAATAGCCTCCTGATATAATATCACCACTAAATGATAGTGTGTGCATGGATAAGGCTTTGTCACTTGCTATGTATTTTTGCATTTGCCAAATCAGTCACTGTCTTACATAGGTGTGTTGGGAGGGAACAATTTTGAAGAGGATTTTTTCCAGTGCAAGAGAATGCATGTAATATTAACATGAGATCAAAATTATATATATCTCTATATATATGAACCAACACAACTTTAGTCATATGTCAAAAACTTCACATAGCTGCATCTTCATATCGCTCATAATACTTTGGTCATTGGCAGGAAGATTATGTGATCCCAGTACTACCTTACAGTGTCTGCAATTCTCTCTCATTGCTATTTGCTTCTGTTTCCTGGGATCATTTATACCTCCGTAGGCCATGAACCATGGCTGGAAAAACACCTATTATTGTGCTGATTTTCTCAACAGACTCAGGATATTATGAATATTTTTCTTCCCACTTTGGATATTTTATATTTTTATGTTTATTTATTTATTAAACATTTTAAAAGTTTGTTTATTTTGAAAGAGAAAGAGAACACAAGATGGGTAGGGCCAGAGAGAGAGGGGAGAGAGAGAATCCCAGGCAGGCCCCACACCGTCAGCACAGAGCTGGAGGTAGGGCTCAAACCCACCAATGGTGAGATCATGATCTGAGCAGAAACCAAGAGTCAGACCTACTGAGTCATGCAGGGCCCCTGATTTATTTTCTATTTTTTGTTTATTTATTTTGAGAGAGACATAGAGAGAGCGCCCATGCATGAGTGGAGGAGTGGCAGAGACAGAGAGAGACAGAATTCCAAGCAGGGTCCTTGCTGTCAGCACAGAGCCAAACATGGGGCTCGATCCTACAAACTGTGAGATGATGACCTGAACAGAAAGTAAGTCAGACCCTCCACCAACTGAGCCACCTGGGGGTGCCCCCATTTTTACTTTTTTCCTTTTTCTTTAAACAGCTTGTAGATTTGCCTGTCTGGAACTACAATTTATCTATCCTTTAACTGTCCCTCCTATCAGCAACGGCAACACAATAATATACAAACTGCCGCAAAATTTCTGAGTGGTCCACCAACTTTCCTCTATTTGTTGATAGTCCTACAGATTTTCACCATTTCCTCCACCAAAATGAGACACAGACTACTTTTCGTTGCACAGGCCTGCATGCAGGCAGCCCTGCACTGTCACAGGGCTGCTGGTCAGACAGGCTGTGGCTCTAAACAGAAGCCATATGGCAACAGGCTGACTTCTCTGTGTCGAGTCCTGCACCTGTTACTCAGTGAGAGGATGCTCTTTTAGTGTTTATGTTCTTAGAGCTATTTTAATTTTCTTCATGGCTACTACTCTGTGACTCACCATTGGCTTCCTGTTCTTTCTCACTACTTTCCAAAAGTCAGATAATTTAAGCAACTGAGAGTTATTCAATATGAGTTTATATGGGCTTCACTTCACCTCTCATTCATTTACATTTATTTTTAGTTCTAGAGGAACATGAAGGACATGCACTCTTGGTTAAATTCTTCTCTGATCTGCCAGTGACAGATAGAAATTTGAAAAATCTGTAGAAGGAAGTGGAATCTCCTGGAGAGGTGAAATAGGAAGATCATCACTCCATGGTGTGTTTGGGGGCAAGTCGGCTTTCCGTACAGCTGCAATCTGTGGCATGACTTGTGGATGTTGTCAAATATACATCCTTTCCATTATTCTCCAAAGGATGACTACAGTAATGGGTCTGTGTGAAAAATGCTTTTATGTAGCTGTGCTAGCCAAGGGAGCACCTCGGCCACATTTAAATTAAAGTGATACTTGGCATAAATCATCCCTAGGGCAAATGCAAGTCTAAAATCAGTGGGGGGAGCAAAAGAAAATTATTTTTGAACTCTATTGCTTTTTCCTATATATAAATGGCTTTATAAATGCATCTGAAGAATTATTTCAAAAGTGGAGAGCTCTTTTGAGGGTCAGCAAGGGTACATGTGTTAACATGATGCATTTGTCAAATGAGGAAATGATTTTTCACCTCTCCCTTAATTGGACTTAGCTGTTACATCATGAGGGATAGCAGCTTGGAAAGGGGGTTCAGCAGGCTGAGATTTGGTGACCGGTTCTTGTTTTTGTTGTTAGTTTCTTCTTCTTCCCCTTCTTCTTCTTCTTCTTCTTCTTCTTCTTCTTCTTCTTCTTCTTCTTCTTCTTCTTCTTTTTCTTCTGCTGCTGCTGCTGCTGCTTCTGCTTCTGCTGCTTCTTTTTCCTTTTTCTTTTTCTGGACTAATAGTTAACTTACTGGCATCACAGGAGCTCAAGGATGAATTCTTAATCATTCCAAATATTTTCTCCATTGAAATGCCAATGCCAGAAACTTCTCAAGACCCAGAGGATTTACTCTTATTAAAGTACCACCAAGAAAAGTGATGGCTTTTTTGCATATTAATTTGAATATTTTAGTTATTTAGTTATTATTATCCTTATTCTTAGTTTTAAATTATTATTATGTAAATTCTCAGATATTTTCTGGCAAAAGTTTAAAATGATAGCTAAAGAAACTATGAAGACAGGATTCTTTGGGGAAGGGTTAGTAATGTGCACAAAGGAGAAATTGAGTAATTTGCACACAAACTGCATGGAGGTAGTGATTTTTTCTACTTTTAAATGCGTGGGCTCTCATATGTGGTCAGTTTCTGGGAGAAGGTACACAGTGACATGATCTCCTGTCCAATTTGAAGAGAAACATCCTGAACTCAGGGCCCAGTCAGCTCTCAGAGGTGCTGCATGGTAGAACTCATCATGTTTTCACCAGATTTATGGGTAAAAAATGTCTCTAGCCTGTTTTTCTCTCAATTTGTTCCAAAGCAGCTTTTATAACTTCTGAACTAAGATACTCAAGATATGTAACAGATATAAATGTGTGTATTTTTAAAATCAGTCTCTGGTCTGGAAATAAACCATAAATCAACTAACACTTGTTGAGAACTTAGGGAATGTAAGTGGCCTCCGTTTTCGACCTCATCACTGCTGGTGTGACTCGCTTGAAAGTAGTGCCGTCAATTGTTTCCCTGGCAGCGCAGAGATATTCGAATACATGAATCAGTCTGCCTACAGATCTTCCAAAAACACATTATATGTAGCTGAGATGAAGTTATTGTTTTATAATCAAACAAAAATGTGTATTTTAAAAACATATTTTATATACACTTACTAATAGGTAATGCAGGAAGAATGTATCTAGAATTCTATTTTGTGGGAAAGAATTATCTGAAGTATTTTCTATAGTGAGTAAAAACAGAAATGTTGTTCAATAAGATGCATTTTTTGAGTAGTCAGATAAAAATAATTATGACAAGAAAAGCAATTAATTAAACTATCAGGCATAGTCTCTACATCTACCATTTAATGCACAATTAGCTCAAAACAAGCTGAAAGGATTGAGGACTCGAATGTCCATGCTTCATAAAATGTCAAGTTAAATGCCTAACTGTGAACCAGATTGCTTACTATACAGGCCTTTCAACTGTAAATATCAAATGCATAAAGGACGGCATGAATCTTTTAACTTTATAAAGATGGCATGTGGACTTTAACATTTTGGGAAAATTAAGTCACTTACTAACGTTTATGAGGAAGCATGCATTTAGGCATTACGTTGGACCTCTGTTGATTAATTATATGGATGCCGAAATGTCATAACATCAGATTCAAGCATGATGTTAAAGGTCTCGGCTAAAGAAAACTCAAATGACTTCTCAAAATAATTTAAAACAACATTGAAAATAAGAGCTTATTCAAATATTTCTAGACAACAAGTAGAATTCAATTTTTAAGATAAATGGAAGGAACTTGGTTCCACAATTTTAAAAACTAAGCGTAAGACTTGGTCATTTCTAAAGTTCTATGAATTGTAGCATTCTGTGTAACTATAAATATTATCATTTCCTTCACCAAAGCACTATTTTACCAAATTTCAAAAAAAAATCACAGTAATTAATCCTCAGAGGATATGGTCCCTAGTTAGGGAACAATGGAAAAATGACAGAGATTAAATGAATTGTTCATGTGTTAAAGAGGCTTTTGGTTTGAATAGATTTAGAATCACATCCCTTTGTGTATGTCTCAGTAGTTAGGTAATGATGTTTCTCCTGACATTTGTTCTAAAGAACAATCAAATCCCAAATCTCCTTTTATTTGGATGTTCATTTCAAATGAGCATAAAACTAATGTCTATATTTATTTGGCTATATTCTCTCAAAGTCCAAGTTTTTATGATGTGGCCTTTCTAATATGCTGCTTTTTACAATTGTGCTCATATGATGTAAACAAACAAAACAAATGAGGGTAGACTTACAGGACATCAGCCAAACCACCTGGCTCCACATCTTGCTCATTTTAAGGATGATATGAGAAAATTAATTACTTTAATCAAACACATGGCTTCTTGTTCACAAAATACTAGGTGGATGAGGGGTAGTGTGTAAATGCTGTCATTTCCTGAGTGAGTGGCAGATAGTTGGACAAGTCATGGCCTCTGAAAACACTTTTGTTCAGAAATGCAAGTGTTGTACTAAACAAAATAGAGTTGTAACTAACAAGATAAGTCACAGAGAAGATAATTAAGAGCCAAATGACCTATAATAAGGCCATTATACTGATAGTAAAACAAAACATACATCCAGCAAAGTCATGGGTGATGTTTACTCTTTGTCTAGGTAGTTGGGATTGTCTTCTTTCAGTTCTTGAGGACCATAAATTTTGCAGAGTCATTCATGAATCCTTTCCTTCATTCACCATGTCTAACTCTGATTGACAATAGCATGTTCTCCTGAATTTAATCACCAGTGGAACTGTGTCCGAGCTGATCACCTAGTGAAAGATATTCCTCTATCATCAAATTGAATGTGCACTTATTTTCTGGGGTGAAGAGAGTGTGTAAATCCTTCTTACACAGTTGACATTGTGTTACCTAACAGTGGTAAGAATGTGTTTCTCCTCATAAGAAATCTAAAGTGAACACCAAATTCAATCACGTCTGAGTCATCCCTTTGCCTTAAAGAGCTCTGCTATTGATTGAATTGTGTCTCCCAAGAAGATATGTTGAAGTACTAATCTCCAGTACTTGAAATGTGACCTTACTTAGAAACAGTCATTGCAAGGGGCACCTGAGTGACTCAGTCAGTTAAACATCTGACTCTTGATTTCAGCTCAGGTCATGATCTCACAGTTTGTGTGAATCATGTGGAGCCTGCTTGGAATTCTCTCTCTCTCTCTCTCTGTCTCTGTCTCTCTCTCTCTCTCTCTCTCTCTGTCCCTCCCCCACTGGTGTGCTTCCTCTCTTTCTCTCTCAATGTAAATTTTTTAGAAACCTTAAAAAAATTAAAAAAAAAAAGAAAGTCACTGATGATGGAATTAATTAAGATGAGGTCATACATAAGCAAGAAAAGACCTTAACCCAGTAAGACTAGAGTCCTTAAAAAAAAGAGAATAGGGGTGCCTAGGTGGCTCAGTCAGTTAAGCAACAGATTCTTGGTTTCAGCTCAGGTCATAATCTTGTGATTTGTGAGATCTAGCCATTGAGCCCTCAATGGGCTATTGAGCCTGCTTGAGATTCTCTCTCTCTCTCTCTCTCTCTCTCTCTCACTGTCCCTCCCCTGCTTGTGCACACACTCTCTCTCTCTCTTTCAAAATAAATAAATACACCTTTTTTTTAAGAGAAAAGATGGAAAGGAGAATACCACATGAAGACAGAGACAGGCAGAGACGAGTCAGGCTCGTGATGATGGAAGCAATGCCGGAGCCCTACAGCTGCAAGCCTAGGATCACAGGTGTTGCCGATAACATCCAGAAGCCAGGAGGGAGAACACAGCTCTCGATTTCAGAATTTTGCTCTCTAGAACTGGGTGAGAATAATTTTCTGTAAGTTTCTGACCCTTTTTTACAAAAGCCCTAGAAAACTGATACAAGTTCATATAGTTTTCTCTAGTTGAGTAATTCCATAAGTATTTGAGTCTCTGTCCTAAGTCTAACTTAAATTCTCAGTTACATAGTAATTTCCTTAAGAATGGAATCCATAAATTAATATTTTCTCACTTTGAATCCCTTTTTACCGTGCCACTCGGCTTGATAGCATGTTGAATGCAGAGATTCAATAGATTTTGTTGCCTTACTGACCCTCATATTACAAACATGGTAAAGAGAAATGAACATATGGTAGAATGACAGAAAAATGCTAATATTTTGATGATTAAGTTTAGGTCTTCTTTCCTTAGGAAATAAGTGTTGCAGGAAGTTGAACCTTCTTTACATCTATATTTATTATGAAAATATACACAGAATGCTATAGGAATTTGTATTACAGTTAAGAGTGTGATAGAAATGTTCAGATGCAGTTCAAGATGGAGAAGATAACTACCAAATACCTATATTAAGCCCTAGGATAAATCTACCATAATTAAAAAATCATGGTGTTGATGTTAGAATAAAAAGACATGTCAGTGGAAAAATACAGAATTCAAATCCTTTGTCATAGGGAGGTAAGATAATGGCAGCATTTCAATTCAATTCAGAGAGGAAGTTTTATTCATTTGCTGATTCTAGGAAAACTCTTTAACTATTTAAGAATATGAAAGCTAGTTCCTTACCACATACCATAGCATATGGCTTAAATATGCAATTTAACAACTGAACAGTAATAATGCCCAACATTGACTAGGGTGTAACCAAAACAGACCCTTTCACAGCTGCTGGTCACTATGACCTTCCTGAGGTGCAATCTGGTAATGTTTGCAAAGAACTTTTAAGATGCTTATCCTTTCTTCTTTGCTTATTACATTTTTGGAGCTTTAACCTTAGCAAGTATGCTGGTAACAGGAGAGCAATGTCCTTTCATCCATAACTCCCCAGACTTTAATATGCACTGGAGTCACCTAGGATATTAAGATTGCAGATTCTGATTCAGGGGCGGGGGGTGGGACCAGATATTCAGCATTTCCAGCTAGCTCCAGGGTGATGCTTATCCATATAGTCAGGGGGCCCCATCTTAAGTAGCAATGCAGTTTAGATCATTGTCACAATACCTTGCAAAGTCCAAGCTACATCTTCAGACACATATATATGAAGTCTAAATAACAAGGGAAGTACATTTATTTCTTAACCTTTTCCATCTTTTTTCCTCCTACCTAAAACTCTGATATCAGTAGTTTACAGAGAAAACAGTTTCACTAAAACAATGTCTCTGGGGCTTTAGAGCTCATTATTTCTTTGCCCTGGGAAAGTTTCCACTTGCAATTGCCCTAAAAACATTCTTAAATCTGGCTTCCATCATTGAGTTAAACTCTACTGTCTGAGAGGAGAAAGGTATGAAAAGCTCAATTGGGGCCATTCCGGCAAATTTAATAGCTCTTCAATTCACTGACCCTTTTGGGATGAGCCAAATTCACTATCACTCCTGTGGAGAGACTGCACATTAAGGTGCCCTTGATCAGCCCTTACTGCTCTGCACTCTGAACAGCAAAGCTTCTTAGAACACTTCCTTTGACCACCTCCAAATTTGAACATGACAAGGGTATAGTTCAGATACAAGGCAATATAAAAAAGCAAGAATAACTTTTGAATACAACACCTTCCATACTGGAGAAAAGAAAGGTTCTGACTGTTTTATACCTAAACATACCTGAGGGTAACAACCCTCCTAGTGGCTCCCTAAGAAGTGGTGAGTGCTAGGGGCAGGCAGTTAGAGAAAGAGCCTGCAGAAATGTGGGGGGAAGGCCAAAATAGCTTGAAAAATGCCTTGGGTGATTTGAACATGCATTCCACCCACTTGCACCTACAATGATTCCCTGTGGATTTTGAGTCATTATTCCAGAGAGTGACAACAGAATGAAAATTGTATTTTATGTTAAAAGAGCATCCAAACTTATGCCTCTCTTTTTTGGATTTAAAAATGTTTGATGGATTCAATATGGTGATAGAACTTAGTCACTTATAAAAAGACAGATCCTGAACATTGTGCTGGCCTTTGAACACATTTTCCAGCCTAGTTGTAGTTCCCAATTAAAGTACTGTCTCAGCATGGAATTATTTCAGCAAAAGCTTCTTCTTTTGACACAAAACTAAAATTCTGTGCCACAATTACAAATGGCAATTTGATGGAAGAGGTTCTGGTGTTAAAATATATTTGATGTCTTTTTCCTAATCAGCTTTATAACATATTTTCATTTAAATACATTGAATTTGTTAGACCAGCTACCCAGCTCTCCACATTGAAGAGGGTCAAACGCCACTTGAACTTCAAGGATACATTAGGAAAGTGAAATAAGGCAGAGTATTCCACATTACACTCACTGAATATAAAATATAGAAAAGCACAAGCCTTTTTTTGGCTCAAATGTAAAATGGGATTTCTTTTATTTTTTATTTCTCTAATACATATTTCAGAACTCTTTGGCATAGGATTCATTTTCAGCTTAAACTTTTTTACGTCTTTATTTTTATTTTTGAGAGAAAGAGAGACAGTGAGTGAGTGGGGGAGGGGTGAGAGAGAGGGAGACAAAGAACTCAAAGCAGGCTGGGCTCTAACCCAGGGACTGTGAGATCATGACCTGAGCCGAAGCTGGACACTTAACTGACTGAGCCACCCAGGCGTCCCTCATTTTCAGCTTAGATTTAATTGTCACCTTGTATTCTGAAATGTAATGATATAGTTTTGGGGTGGGTTTAATAAACTTTTTTTTTTCCCATTTCTATGATCAATCAGAACTACCAGTGTTGGAAAGCAAGTGTTGGTGAGTAAGTCCTTTGTACCATGCTCATCCTGTAGTGAAATGTATCCATATAAAGGACATGCAAATATCATTGCCTCGACTGTAACTTCAAATATCTGGATCCTCTGAATGTCTCTGATGTTAACTAAACATGGTCAGTTAGTTCATACTTTTCAGAGTCAACCCTTATGCCTAAAATCACTTACCTCATAATAGCCTGAAACAAAGGCGGTTTCGACCACTGGGCTTTGACATTATTTTTTAATTACAACCCAGTGCAAAAGATTTAATGCACCCTGTAGAGAGTCAATCTTGTTTTTGCTATGTGCAATTCCTGCTGATATTTTCAATTCAATTCCCGTCAATTCCTTTTGTTTTTTGTTCTAATAAAATGAGGCATAGTTGATTATTTAAAAATGACTGGCTTGTCCTCAAGATAATTTAAAATGTTCTTGTTTTAAAATTTAGAATTCACTGTTGAAAAACAATAATATGAGTATGCTGGCAATGATTTATTCTTTTGCCATTTATTTGTATTAAAATATCATTGAAAGAACTTTAAAGTGTTTTATAATCATTATAAAGTAAAAGTTAAAGTCAAGTTTTTTCAAATAATGCACCATCATTCTCTCACAATGGGATTGGAAATCAGTCCAAGTATGGAAAGGAAAAATATATGAAGCATTACTAATATTGTCAAAGTATAATTTTAATAAAGTTAAAAGACATCATTCCTAGGGAAAAATATAATGAGCACCCATCAAAGTTTATTTACTTTTCTAATGAGGGAACCAGGAGAATAGTAGTGTTGGCTCAGAAAAGGATATGAGAAACTGGTACAGACTCATATACCGCTTTATAGTGTGTGTGTGTGTGTGTGTGTGTGTGTGCATGATACATATATATATATATATACATATATATATATAGTGGATATATAATATGTATTATTTTGTAATGCATGTATAAAGGATTAAATATATAAAGAATATATATAATATTTATAAAAAGAATATATTTATATATCTTTATATCTATAAGGGATGCTGGAATAGTTTGCTAAGGTAAATATAAAATAGATAAATGTTTTACAGAGCAATAATACCATAACCTCTGTGATTCTATTAGAATCATGTATGCCTCTACTGCACAAAAATCACTATTTATCAGTCTTCTCAAATTAATGTATAATTTATAAAGTCTGTGCCCTAATCAGTAGCAAACAGTAAATCAAACAAAATTATCTTCCCATTTAGAGTGTCAAATTTATCTCAGTCAGAAAGTTCTCCTATGACATTGAAAGGGTGTACAGAAATCTTATAACCTAACTTCCAAGACTTAGACTATTGTTCTTTAGAATATGAAATGTTCATTGGCAATAATTAAATCAGATTTATTTTGTGTCTTCAGCACCTAGTGACTGGTATATAGTAGATATTTGATGAATACTTCTTCAGCAAAGAACTAATAATTCATACAGGAATAAAGGAGACTTTTGATGCCATAAAACTGCAGAAGGACCTTTGAATATTAGGATGCCCCTTTCTATCTAGTAACATTTTTATCTGTGCTGACTGCTTCACTCACCTATCCCTGATTTTGTGAAAATTCTTGCATAGTGTGTAAGTAGAAAATAGTTTAGGATACTTTTAGGCTATTTTCAACTCAGCACAAGTAACCTTATCACTCTTATTTACATTATGAAAAAAGGAGCATGCCAGACAGAAATCATAGCCTTAAGGTCTCTACAAATGTATGTGGAGGAGCTTTTTCCAAGATACTTTCTGAAAGTGGCAATCTTGAATTGAATCCTTGTAATTTTCCTTTTAGATTTTGCTTGACTGGTTGCTTTTTGGAGCAGGGTTAGAGAACTCAATGTAATGTATGAGCACTAGTTAAAGGTTATAATTGATTAAATGCCTATTAAAATCAGTAACAAGACAACCTATGTAGGAACGTGCAAATTCTATATGTGGAAAACTTTAACACTGAAAAAATAGGAAGACATACTATTTTCTTGGATACGAAGATGTAACATTATAAAGGTGTTGTCTGTCCTCAAATTAATCCATTCATTTAATGCATTCCAATAACACCATATTTTTTTTTGAATACAGGCAAGATGATTATAAAATTCCTTTAGAAAAATAAAAAGCAAAAATTACCAAGGAAATTGGGAAAAAGGCTGGTAATAAGGAATGACTATCCCTAACATACATTTAAAACATTTTATAATGCCTAAATCATACAAAGAATGATGATGTATGTGAACAGATAAACAGATCAATGTAATTGCAAATAAAGTCCATATAAGACTAAAGTCTGAGATTCAGGGAACATTTCAAGTCAATACCAAAATAATCAAAACATTTCAAATCAGTACCAAAAAAACTTCTGAAAAATTAGGTTAGGTCGATATCTTGTACCTTAAACAAGTATCAAAAATTTAAATATAACAGCCCATAAACATGCTAGCTGAAATTAGATTTTTGTCTATACTATTAGAGAAAATAAAGTCCAGCATGAAGCATAATTCAGAAAACATTTACAAATTTGATAGCATAACAAGTTACACATTTCTGTAAGTGAGAGATTTTCATATTCATATAGTTCTCTCAAAATGTACAAAGTATATCTGAAAGAATTCACAATAAACTGGAAGTGAGTGGCTGCATGACATTCAATGAGTGGTATGGAGACTTTCCACCATATATCCATTCATTCTTTAAATATATATCACTTACAAATGAAGAAGAATGTAATATAAAGGAAAATGTACATATAATGCTGAAATAGCATGGAATGACTGCATCTTTAATCTGCAGTGTAACCAAGACAACTCAGGTGTGAAGGAAAAACTTTCTTCTTAGCATGCTGCTATGCAACACCCTCCTCAAGTTGCCTGTTGGTGTCTTTACACATAGTTACAAAGGTTTCCTCATCTCTACATTATATGCCCTATACTAACATGTATAACCAGATGAAGAAGGAATAATGGATATTCCTACACGTGGGCTGTCCCAGAAGTGAGATCTCACGGCATTTTCAGGAGTGAAGATTATAGGGAAGGGAATGGTGAAGAAAAAGATGTAGAGGACAGGCAGGGCTCTGTAATCTGTATCAAGAGGGCTGGGCTTGATCCTGGGCACAATAGAGGGTCACTGAAGGGGGAATACAGTCATCTGATTTGTATTTTAAAAAGATATCTCTGGCGATAGTGTAGAAAACTGACGGTGTAAAGTGGATGGAGAGGCAGCAACACCAGAAGCAGTGAGGGGCTGCTGGGAGGCGGACTGTACATATTCCATAGTATAGCAGATTACAAAGTCTGTTTAATTAACACCTTGAAACAGTTTTCCTTTCTTTCTTTTTCCATAACAGCTAATTAGAGCTCATTGATTTGCTGCACACTAATTATGAGGCAGAACTGTTCTAACACTATTTCATGTATTCCATTTATACCTTGCAGTAACCTCATGGCATTGATGACGCTCCTGTCCACATTGGACGGATGAAAAACTGTCACTAAAGGTTCAGGAACATGCCCAAGTTCACACGGTAAGTGACAGAAGTGGAGTGTGAACAGGCACTTGGGTCCAGAACTACCGCGCGGCTGTAGTGGTTCCCTGTGGCCCCGGTCCTCCTGTGATGCCGCTTGAGGGTCTTCTCTCATTCCCATGATTTCCAATTTCAACCCAACCAACACACTTTTTCTAGAGTTATCTGCATAAAACACCACTGATATAACCTTGCTTTTTGCCTTGTATTGTAGAGTGGCCCTCTCCTGCTCATCACTGAAGTTTTCTTTTGTTATTTAGCATCTGTCCTATGCCCCTATCTTTGTTTATGGATGGGCTTCCTAGTCCTTTAGGTATATTCAAATTCAAACTCTCCAACAAGGGCCTGCATTTTCATGAAATTATGAAAGTTAGGCTTATCATCAAAAATTTTGGAGGCCTGTGGGTGGCTCAGTTGGTTTAGCATCTGACTCTTGATTTTGGCTCAGGTCATGACCTCTTGGTTTGTGAGCTTGAGCCCCATGTCCAGCTCTGTAATGACATCTCAGAGCCTGCTTGGAATTTTCTCTCTCTCCCTCTCTTTCTCTGCCCCTCTCCCACCTGCATTCGCTTTCTCTCTCAAAATACAAATAAACCTAAAAAATAAAATAAAATAAAACAAAATATTCCATTTCTCACCAACTACTCTATTCAGAATTAAACACTCCAGAATGTGATTATATGTTATCTTGATTTATGTTGTGTACGTTAGTCCCATCTCCATCTTTTAGACTTTAAAAAAATAACATGTACCCCAATGTTCATAGCAGCACTGTCAACAATAGCCAAAATATGGAAAGAGCCTAAATGTCCATCACTGGATGAGTGGATCAAGAAGATGTGGTATATATACACAATGGAGTACTACATGGCAATGAGAAAGAATGACATATGGCCATTTGTAGGAAAGTGGATGGACCTCAAGGGTGTCATGCTAAGCGAAATAAGTCAGGCAGAGAAGGACAGAAACCATATGTTTGCACTCATAGGTCTAACAGGAAAACAGGAGAGACCTAATGGAGGATCGGGGGGGTGGGGGGTGGTCGGAGAGGGAAAGAGAGTCGAGGAGAGAGGGATGCAAAACTTGAGAGACTATTGAATACTGAAAACAAACTGAGGGTTGA
>PISW01012722.1:0-30666 GCA_004023785.1 Mungos mungo | reverse complement strand
TTTCTGAATCTCAGACCATATTCCTGGGGTTGTTTTCCTTCTTCCTAAACTGAGCTGCAGAAGGTAGTTCACGGAGGGTCTGTTTATGGAACACTCCGTTTTTTTGTTTGCCTTTATTTTGTCTTTGTCTTTGAAAAAGTTCCACTGAGTATACAATTCAAGGTTGACAGTTATTTTCTCCCAGCACTTTGAAGATATTCCACTGTCTTATTTAAAAAATCAGGTATCTGACTATTTGATTCTCTTTCATTAGGTATTCTGTCTTTTCTCTCTGGCTACATTTAAACTTTCTGTCTGTGGTTTTCTTCAGTTTCACTGTAATACATCTAAAATTTTTTTAACCTTTTTGGGTATTTGCTGTGTTTCTTGAGTGTGAGGATCCATGGTTTTTACATTCCGCATCTCTCCAAATGTTTTGTCTTCCCAGTTGTCTCTATTATCTTCTTTTGTGACTCCATGTGTTGAACTTTATCACTCTGTTTTCTCTCTCTTAGTACAATTTTGAGGTTTTTCTGTTTCTACGTCTTTCTGAACTTCATTCTAGATAATTCGCTGACTCTGGTAGTTGTTTAAAAGCAGATGCAGTTAAACAGAGACTACTTTCAGTGTAGTCAGGATTTGTGTTTTAGAGGCCACAGGTAAAGATTGAGAATTGGAAATTCTAGGACCCCGAACCATGTGGAAGAGGAGGTGCAGCATGGAAAACATTAAGTACAGAGAGCAGGAAGGTCAGGCATGTAGAAACTTTCAAGACAACATTTAGAAAATTATTTCTGAAAGGAGAATAATCAGAAGCCTATTTTAAAGAATTGATTTCAATCTCCCACCCTTGTGGGTGAGTAGAGAGAATGTACCTTGTGTTTATTTTTCTCTGCTTGGAGCCAGAGAATAGATGGCATGGAAAAAAAAAAAAAAAGAGGGAATGTCCTGACCTATATATGAACCAGGCCATGGAATTCTAAGGCTAAATATGTTAAACAGGAAAGGAGTGAAAAATCCAAAATGCGTAGGATGGCGAAGAGCCACTAGAAAGAGCTGAAGTGTAGAGACACTGCTACGGTTGTAAGCACAAGTATTTATTTTTATTTATATTAAAGTTTAAGGTACATTTCTTTGTAAAAATCAAAACATCACATCTAAACCTAAAATCTCTTTTACTATCCCCCAATTTCAGAACTTTCATCTCCTATAAGAACCACTATCTAGACCCTCTATTTACCTAAAAAGATACCCCAATAAAACATATAGACTAATTGTGTGTGTGCAGTGAGTGTGTCATTTATGTATGTTTTTAAAATAAGTTTGGAAATGTCATAGGTAGACGTGGGCTACTAGAAAGCCAGAATGAAACTGACAATATTCTAATCAGGAAGTAGCGAGACCCTAACAAGGGACTGACAGCAAAGGAAGCTGCTAAAGTTGATAAATGAGTATATGTGAGAGAAGAAAGACTTCAAAGTAAAGATAATGCCAGAGATTTGGGCTTAAATACCAGGATAGCAGCTGGTGATTCCCTTGGTGTTTAGAAGTAGGGCAGTTGGGAAAATTTTAAATGAAATAAAGACATTAGTCTAAGGCACACTGATTTGAGATGGAAATGACCTCAAATCTGATTAAAATCTTTAATCAAATGACAATTGTCTGTGACTCGAAATGCACTCATTTGACTATCTATTTAATAACTGACCTACCCTATGGAATACTGATGGATATTTACTTCTATCCCAGTAATTATTATTTTCCTAATCCTAAATTCCTTAAAAAGAGTTTTCTTAAAACAATTTTTGTTTTTTTAAGAAATATTCTTCAAAAATAAATTCTTTATTAGGGCAACCAGAACTGTGTGACCTCAATCATTTACCTTCTTTCGACCTGAAAAATAAGGGGATTTAGACTTCCTTTTTTATTATTATTGCAGACTAGGTTTTGTATCTTACCTTTCTGCTGAAAACAACTATGAATGTTGAATACTTTTTTTCTACCTCCTTAAATGCATTGATAAGATGATTACAAGGCAAATAAAAAAACTAAGTGATGTTGGGATCCCAGAAGTGTTCTCCTAGGGGTAACTTAGAAACAAACCCAATTCCTCCTTCCCTGAATACCCCCACCCACACTAACCCCACTGGGAATGCAAGGAAAATTGCCAGCCTTAAACCACTGTGTTTAATGAAAAAGGAAAAAAAAAACCAATTCTACCTTGAAATGCATACCCTCAGGGTTTATAGGTCAATTTACATTGCTGAGGTTCTCTAAGAACCTTTAAACGGATAATACTGTGGTTTCAAGTAGTTATTTTCTGGTTGTGCTCCCCAAAACATAACAATAGCAAATGCATATGTTTTTAGAATTAAAAATTGGAATTAAAGAATTCTGATAATGTTCCACGTAAGATAATAAACAGTAGAAACAGACTGTAAAGAATGAAGATATATGAATTATCAATTATAGATTATGAAAAAACTATTTTGAATATGTTTCAGAAATATGAGAATAGTTTGAGAAAAATGAGTAGGGAAAATTAGATACAAAAAGAGAACAAGTATTTTGGGGGGAAAAATCATATAGAGAGAACCTCTAGAAATGAAAATTATAATAATTAAATAAAATATTCAGTGGATTATATAAACTGCATAGCAGAAAGTTAGAGGAATCATAAGGTGACTGGAAGGGTACTGAGAAATTATTTGGAATGTAAATCGAGAGACAAAGAGATGGGAAAATATACAAAAGTGATACTAAAGATATGGAACAAAAATTTCTTTTTTAAAAAGGAGAGAAGAGGGAGAAGGTAGTGATGAGGGAGCATCTGGTAGGCTAAGTACAAGCTAATATACCCCCTCCCCCTCCCCCTCCCCTCCCCCTCCTGGTAGGAAATGTAAGATATTCCTTGGACACTCCCAGCTCCCCACACACAGGAAGGGTTAAACTGATGGGTTGCCACCATTTTACAAGAAAAAGGCCATTTTATCAATAGCTTAAAGTCCAGGGAACTCCCTATTTTCTTAATGTTAATACTTTACTAGAGAGAAAAACAACTTTAGCTTGAAAATAGCTAGGCCTCCAGAAATCTGTTGAGTCTTTAGCATATGAAAGTCTCTTTGGAAACTTTCCTTTTGACTTTACCTACCCGCAAAGTCCATTGTACATAAGCAGTCATTCTTCACAACCCCAGTGCAGCTCTTTCTGCCCATGGGTCCTGTCCCCATGCTTTAATCAAATCACCTTTAAGAAAATGAGGTCTAAAGACATCTTCAAGAATTCTTTCTTGGCCATCAACTCTGAACCCCACCATGACCCCAAAACTTCATCAGGGAGCAGAGTCAAGATTTGAAAACTTTCTGATGGTAAGTGTAAGATTTAATAGATGGAGACAGAGATGAGAGGAAAGAAAGAGACCAAGTTATGGAGCCAAGAAAGCCTTTATTGGGATCTGCGATTCCTGGGCGAGGTTCTGTGACTCCGGGAGTGGGGAGTCAGGGAAGTCACACCTGGTATGGGAGGGGTAAGGTATTTTATGGGTGAAAGACTTCCGGTCCGGTCCTGGGAGGGCAGACCACCAAATAAGGGCACTTTAGGTACTTGACGCGATGGGATAGGTTGCCTCCTCTGTCAGGGTGATGGGAAGCTGGGGCTTCATGATTGGCTGTTTTCAAACTGGTGCCAGACATTCCAGGCCTGCAGGTGAGGGGTGGGGGTCATCGGTGCATGGTGTCTTTCTTCAACCCACAGCAAAATGATCGTTTGGTTGCCATCTTAAGGTAACTCTTACAATAAGCACTGGGTTATGTATGGAATTTTGAATCACAATTTTATACATCTGAAGCCAGTATAATACTGTATGCTAACTATAAAAAAAATAAAGAGATAAAACTTATGTGTAGAAAAAATAAAAGAACAAAGTACAAATTAAAAAATTTTTGAAAAATTTCCAGAAGGAGTAACTACCAATAACCAACATCTTCAAGAAGCCCCCAAAATTGCGAACATAAGAAAAGTGCAGACCTAGACAAATCATGTCTGAAAGAAAAGAGTTGTCAACCTACACTCCTATGGGAATGTAGCCAGCAAAATATCATTCAAAAGTGAAGTAAAATGAAAACAATTTCTAGGGGGGAAAAACAAACCTTGATAGATTTTTACCATCAAAGCATCTTCACTAATATTCTGAAAGATATATCTTTAGGGAAAAAAAGTAATCTCAGATAAAGAAACAACAAGCAATGAAGACTCCTGGGCCTAATAAGTGAGTACACAAATGTTGCCGGATATAGGTTAATGTACAAAAGTCAGTGTTTTACTACATCCTAGCAATAAACTATTGAAATTTGAAAAAATTTTAAGTTTATTTATTTTGAGAGAGAGAGAGAGTACATGCATGCATGTGCAAGTGGAGGAGGGGCAGATAGAGAGAGAGAAGGAGAAAAAATCCCAATCAGGCTTCACACTGTCAGCACAGAGGCTGTTGCAGGGCTTGATCCCATTAACTGTGAGATCATGACCCGAGCTGAAATCAAGAGTTGGATGCTTAACCAACTCAGCCATCCAGGTGCCCCAGAATTTGAAATTAAAAAAATATATGATAGTACTCCCCCAAGAAGAAGACGTTTAAGTATAAATGTAACAAGATATGCACAGGATCTACATGTGGAAGGTTACAAAACTCTGATAAAAGAAAATAAAGATCTAAATAAATGGAGAGATATTCTGCATTCATGGATTAGAAGTTTCAGTTTTGTCTTCCCAACTTGATCTTCAATACACTTCAAATCAAACTTCCAGCAAGCTATTTCATAAATATTATCAAATTTATTCTGAAGCATATATAAAAAGGCAAAAGATCTAAAATAGTCAATAGAGAAAAAAAAAAGAAGACAAGTCAATTTCAATTCTTACTAACAAGCTATAGTAATGAAAACAATATGGTATTGTTGAAATAATATGCACACAGATGAATTGTAAAGAACAGAGAGCCCAGAAATAGACCCATAGAAATATAGGCACTGATATTTGACAAAAAAAGCAAAGGCAGTTGTATTGGTTTTCTGTTACTGTTGCAACAAATTATCACAAATTTCATGGTTTACACATCATAAATTTCCTATGTTATGATTCCAGAGTTTAAACTTTTTTTTTTAACGTTTATTCATTTGTGAGAGGCAGAGAGACAGAGAGTTTGAGCAGAGGTGGGGCAGAGAGAGGGAGACACAGAATCTGAAGCAGGCTCCAGGCTCTGAGCTGTCAGCACAAAGCAGGGCTCAGATTCATGGGCGGTGAGATCATGACCTGAGCTGAAGTCAGACACTTAACCAACTAAGCCATCCAGGTGCCCCTATGATTCTAGAGTTCAGATGTCTGACATGGACTTCGACTAAAATCAAGTTGCCTGTGGGGCTGAGTTCCTTTCAGGATGTTATAGGGAATAACATTTTTCTTACCTGATTCAGCTTCCAGAGGCACTACATTCCTTGACTCCTGGATCAATTCCATTTTCAAAGCCCGGATTAGCCAGTCAATCCTTTCCCATAGTGTACCAGTCTGATACTGCTTCTATCATCACTTCTCCTTATCTGACTCTGATTCTTTTGCCTCCCTCTTCTACTTTTTAGGACCATCATGATTACTTTGGGCTCGCCTGGATAATCCTAGATAATCTTCCCATCTCAAAATCCTCTGAACTGTAATCTTAATTCTATCTCTAACTTTAACTCTCCTTTCCCATGTAGCCTAACACATTCACAATTTCTGGAGATTAAGGCATGAGCCTCTTTGGTGGAGTTGTGGCATTATTCTGCCTATCACTGCATTTCAGTAGAGAGAGAATAGTCTTTTCAACAAATGGTATAGGAACAATGCATGTCCATATGCAAAACAGTGAATCTAGCACAGATTTTTACAGCCTTCACAAGAATAAAGGCGAATGGATCATGGGCCTAAATGTAAAATGCAAAACTATCAAACTTCTTAAAAAACATATAAAAGAAAATCTAGGTTTCAGATAAAACACCAAGAGCGTGAATCACAAGAGAAAATCTGGATAAATTGGAATTTATTAATGTGGAAAACTTCTGTACTATATAAGACTCTATCAAGAAAGGAAAAAAAAAGCCACAATCTTAGGTGGAAATATTTGAAAAGATCTTTCTTATAAAGGACTTATACCCAAAGTACACAAAGGGCTCTTAAGCTCAACAAAAAGAAAACGAATAACCCAATTTGAAAATGGGCAAAAGGTCTGAACAGTCACTTCACCAAAGAAGATATATAGATAGCAAACAGGCAAAGGAAACATAGTCAACATTATCCTTCAGGAATTACAGATTAAATCTGCAGGGAGATATTTCTACATATTTATTAAAAGAAAAAATAAACAATAAACATAAACTTGACAATATCAATTGATGGTGGGGATGAGCAACAGAACTCTCATTCTTTGTTGGTAGGAAACCAAAATAGTATAGACACTTTGGAAGATTGCTTGGCAGTTCCTTACAAAGCTAAACATAATCTCACCATACAGTTTAGTAATTGTACTTCTATTTATTTACCAAACTGATCTACAAACATGTCTATGCAAAAACCTGCCTGTCAATGGATATGACAGTTTTATTTATAAACATCAAAACCAGAAGCAAATCAGATGTCTTTCAATAAGTGAAATGATAGGCAAACTGTGGTATATCCACATATGGATTATTATTCTGTGATGAAAAGAAATGAGTCATCATGCCATGAAAAGACATGAATGAATCTTTTTTTATGTTTATTTATTTTTGAGAGAGAGAGAGTGCGGGTGGGCGCAAGTTGGGGAAAGGCAGAGAGAGGGAGAGACACAGAATATGAAGAAGACATTAATGAATCTTAAGTGCACATTGCTACATGAAAGAAGCCAGTCTGAAAAGAGTCCATGATGTGTGATTCTAATTAAATGTATCCTGAAAAAGGGAAAACTAGGAAGACAGTTAAAGAATCAGAGGTGCCAAAAATTTGGGGGAGGGAGTAGGTGAAGTACCGGGCAGTGATACTTTAGGGCAGGGCTGCTATTTTGTATAAGACTAAAATGGTAAATCCATGACAACATGCTTTTGTCAAAACCTGTAGAACATAACTACAGCAGAATAAAACACTTTTGTACAAACAAGGAAACAATCAACAAAACAAGAAGGCAACCTACTGAATGGAAGAAGATATTTGCAAGTGATATACCTGATAAGGGGTTAATATCCAAAATATATTGTACAACTCAACACCAAAAAATTTTACATAATCCAAGTTAAAAATGGGCAGAGGACCTGAATAGACATTTTTTCCAAAAAAGATATCAGAGGTCCAACAGACACAGGAAAAGATGCCCAAAACATCACAAATCATCAGGGAAATGCAAATCAAAACCACAATGGGATATTACCTTATACCTGTCAGGATTGCTAAAATCAAAATCACAAGAAATAACAAGTGTAGGTAAGGACCTGGAGAAAAAAAGAACCCTTGTGCACTGTTGGTGGAATGCAAATTGGGATACCCACTCTGGAAAACAGTATGGAGGTTCCTCAAAAAATTAAAAGAAGAAATACCATTTGATCCAATAATTCCACTACTGGGTATTTATGTAAAGAAAATGAAAACACTAGTTCCAAAAGCCATATATGTTTACTGCAGCATTATTTACAATAGCCAAGATATAGAAGCAACCCAAGTGTCCATTTATACACACACACACACACACGCACATATATATGTGATGGAATATTACTCTGCCATTACAAAGAACGAGATCTTACCATTTGCAACAGCATGGATGGACCTAGAGGATATAATGCTGAGGGAAATAAATTAATCAGACAAAGACATACACCATATGATTTTACTCAAATGTAGAATTTAAGAAACAAAACAAAGAATAAAAGAGACAAACAAAAACCCTATTCTTAAAAATAGAGAACAAGGGGTTGCCAGAGGGGAGGTGGGGGTGGAGGGGTAAAAGAGATAAAAAGGATCAAAAGTATACGTCCCTTGTTGACCACTGAGTAATGTACAGAATTGTTGAATCAACAGAATTGTTGACTACAGGACTGGTGTCAGTTATGCCTTGGCCACTCCCCAGGATGGAAACTACCCTAACCAAAGCTCTGTCACCATGGGGCTCCTAGTCCTGAGTCTTAGAACACTATGGATGGCTGGGGGGGGGGGGGGGGGGGGGGGGGGGGGGGGGAGGGGGCCCGGATGGTGCATGGTGATTGGCTGTAGCACAAGGAACATCACAATGTCATTGCCGCAGCATGCTGGGGCTCCGGAGGCACCCCTGTACACTAGCCCAAAGAGGAGGCCAGCCCTTGAAACCAAATGCTAAGCCTGGCCGGCACCTTTCCATGCGCCCTCCACTCAGCCCTCTGAGTACCCACTGCACTGATGCCGATCTGTTCCTGAAGCATCCTGGGAACTTACTCTAACCCTAACCTCAACCCTACAGCTAACATTAACCCTACACCTAACCCTAAGACTCTCTACAAACCTATACATGAGCTAGCCCCATGCATGGGCCCTAACTTCAGACCTCTAAGATGATCACGGGACTGGTGTCGCTTCTGCCCTGGCGACCTACTTAGACGAAACCCTAACCCTACCCAAGGCTCTGTTCCCATGGGGCCCCAAGTCCTGGGTCTGAGAAAAGCACGGACCTGGGACCAATAACTGGTTCAGGGTGACTCAGCATGGAAGACAGAACATCATAATGACATTTCTGCTGCCCAGATGGAGCTGCACGTGGGGGTTCCAGAGGCCCTCATGTACCCTAGCCCAAAGAGGAGGTCGGCCCTTGACCCGAATGCTAGGCCTGGCTGGCACTTTCCTAGGCGCTTTCAACTCAGCCCTCTTGGTGGACCACTGCACTCCTGAAAGATCCATTTCTGGAGCTCCCTGGGATCATAACCTGAAACTAATATAACACCGTATGTTAATCATATTTCAATTTAGAAAGAGGGGAAGAAAACCTGTAGCACAGATTAGAGGAGTCAGGGATTCTATAGACTGTTCCTCAGTTGGGATTCACCTAACACTTTATACATGGTTATGCAGTGATAAGTCATGTTGATACTTCGTACCCTTGAAACATGGAACAAAATGATACTTTTACCTTGATGATCTTCCTTCCAAAATATATAAACTATCTCATCATGCATAACCCTGTATAAAGTGTTGGATGAATCCCAACTGAGGAGCAGTCTATAGAATCCTGACTCCTCTAATCTGTCAAGGTCATGCCAAATAAGCTACGTCTGAAAAATTGTCACAGTCAAGAAGAGCTTAAGGAGACATGATGACTAAATGTAGTGTGGTGTCCTTGACAGAATTCTATAGAAAAGGGGCATTAGGTAAATACCAGAAAATATGAATAAAGTGTGGACTTTATAATATATCAATATTGGTTCATTAATAATAAATGTACCATAATAAAGTCACATGTTAATAATGGAGAAAACTTGGTGTGATATATGTGAAATCTCTCTGAATTATCTTCACAATTTTTTTCTAAATCTAAAACTGTCCTAAAATAATTTTAACAGTTATTTTATTAAACCAGAAGAAAGTAAAAGGAGGAACAAAATATTTTAAAAAGTGATATGGATAAATAGACAACACAAAAAGAACCTAATTACATTGTTTGGATGGACTAACTCTAGTTAAGAGGCAGAGACTGTCAGACTAGATCAAGTAGCAGGATCCAACTTAGGTTCTCTAAATACATTTTAAACATAAAGATACCAATAGAGTGAAGGTAAAAAGATGGATAAACATATACTATGAAAGCTAAGAATCAAGTATTAAGAAAGCTAGAGTGCTTATATATCAATATCAAATAAAGCATGCATCAAAACAAGGAATATTACCAAAGGAAAAGAAGAACATTTTGGAGTGACAAAATAGTCTATTTAAAATTCATGCTATGGCAATGAGAAAGAATGAAATCTGGCCATTTGTAGCAAAGTGGATGGACCTCAAGGGTGTCATGCTAAGGGAAATAAGTCAGGCAGAGAAGGACAGATACCATATGTTTGCACTCATAGGTCTAACAGGAGAACAGGAGAAACCTAATGGAGGACCAGGGGGAGGGGAAGAGGGAAAGAGAGTTGGGGAAAGAGAGGGATGCAAAACCTGAGAGACTATTGAATACTGAAAGCAAACCGAGGGCTGAAAAGGGAGGGGGAAAGGAGAAAAGGGCGATGGTCATGGAGAGGGGGCACTTGTGGGGAGAATCACTGGGTGTTGTATGGAAACCAATCTGACAATAAACTATTATAAAACAAAGATAAAAAAATAAAAATAAAAGGAAACGAATATAAAACTGAAAGTTCCTAAAGTTTAATCCTTTAGATGTAGAAAATATTAGTACATATAGTTGTTAATTATGATAAAGTTCAAAAGCTGCTTCTAAATCACTTGATGTAGAAATACTTTGTGAATAACTTTTATTTGCCCTTGAAACTAGACCTGTGGACTCACTTTTGAAAAATTCCCCCCAGTTACAAAATACATGTGAATTAAAGAATATTTTAAAAATTAAAAAAAAAATGCTAAATTCTACAACGGTTTTTTTTTTTTTCAGTTTTTCTTTTTTTAGAGAGATAGACAAGGAGAGAGAGCATGAGTGGGGTAGGGGGCTGCAGAGGGAGAGAGAGATGGAATCCTAAGCAGGCTCCAAGCTCAGTGCAGAACCTGACATGGGGCTTGATCCCATAACCCTGGGATCATGCTTTGAACCAAAATCAAGAGTCAGATGCTCAACTGACTGTGCTATCTAGGGGCCCCTCTCCAATTTTTCTCTAAAGGGAGGGCTGGGCTACATGATTTCTAAGTCCTTCCTGCTCTGAGTAGTGTGATTCTAGGGCTAGCCAGTGGCAAGTCTGACTTCTAAAAGTGAGCGCATTTTGCTATGCTTCTGCAAGTCCATAAAGGGCTTTTGGATTCACATAGATAAATTCTGATGGGCTCTTTCTGAACAGATTTGTCTATGTAGAAAATAATGCAGAATATTTTGCTTGACTTCAAATGAAATTTGCATTAACCTTTGTAAGTGGGGAAGCATAAAGAAATAGCATGAGAGGTTTGTAGATATACCAGACCATAAGATTGTTTGCTTACGAAAGCTGTTGAACTATTTATTTGATCCACACCACACACATTTTGGAGGCACTGAACTGAAAGCATAATAGACCCTAGGGTGTGTGTGTATTCTAGAGAAGGAGAAAGACTTGCATTCAAATGAATGCATTTTGTTTAATGCATGTTTTAGAACCACACTTGAAAAGTACTCTATGAAATTTCAATTTGATTTTGCTGGGTCATTTTCATTTAGAACTTAGTAAAAGCTAAACTGCCTAATGAATATTTAGTATACCTTAGACAGTTCAGCATTTTCAAACCTGCATTAAAATGAAACGTCAAAACAAAAGTATATTATTTTTCAAATTCTTCTTGGTTTTTCTTTTTGTGCCTCCTAAATAAAGACAGTCAGATAGCTGGAAATACTGGTATAAAATGAAGAGGGTAATGAGTAGGAGAAGAGAGGTTAGGAAGCTATAATCAATTGTGAGTTTCAGTGCAATCATAAACCATGATAGCTGAATAACTCCTAGCTCTACCTTTGGCCTTTCGCTGTAATAATGCACACAGAGATTTTTAAGTAATATAAGCTTGAGATAAAAACTGGAAAGTTCAATTATCTTAGCAATGAAACATTAGGAAGGAAAAATGGATATGTTTGGATAAGTGATAAGAGTGGAAATAGAACATAATGACATTTCAGTAACAAAATTAATTTACTTCAGATATAAGAGGGTACATTTTCCTATACTGATAGCTACTGATTTTTTGGTTTAGTTTAGCAAATCATAAATCTTCCCTGTTGATCTCTAGTAATTATGTATTCATTTGAATTATGAAAATGATATTTGTAATATTTTAGCCTCTAGGGAGCTATAGGTTTTCACCCACGTTTGCAACCTTTTCTGTGTTTTTTTGAACTCAGAAGAATGGCATATTCATTTTCAAATATTTATAGAAATACACTTAAATTTAAATTTGATGTGATTCTAATTTGCCTTGTTGAAAAAAATAACTAATTTCAAAGTTTGTGTATACATGCACGTGAGTACATGCACAGGCATGTAGGTGTGTGCGCGCTGGTGTGTGTACAAAATAACCAGGTTATTTCACTGGAATAAAAAAGCCCTGAAGAACTGAGTTATTAAGTCAAGAACGAGTAGAAACAGAGTGATGAAAGACCACAAACTGAGGACATTTGCCCCAAAGTGTCATTCTTAGCTTAAACCTAATGAAAGTGGATGGAGGGGGAGGAAGGGAGAGGGCAGAAAAATGGGAAACAAAATACAGTCTTACTTTGTATAATAGAAAAAAGTTGGCAAATTATAAAGAACAAAAATGTTACACAGATTGTTTTAGAGTGGAAAGCTTAGGTTTAAGAGAAAAAACAACTTGAAAGCAAGTGGAATAGTGCCATTTTCTATCTTTTTCCAGTGGTTCCATAAATAGGTATCCAGTTTCTTTGAAGTGCCAATAGATTGTGCTAACTGTGAAGATGACATGAAGTCTAACGCTTCTCCAGACCTCCTGTCCCCTGACTGCAAGGCAGTGCAGCGCAGCCGTCTGCCTGTTGGTTTGTGTGGCAGTCAGGAAAGGAGGTTTGGATGAAAATGCAGAGAGAGAATACTTCTGGATTTCCCAAGGCCTGTGAGCCTATGTCCACTTCTCCTAATGCCATCTTATCGGTGGGTTTGAGGGTGAATTCCATGTACGTAAATTTAAAATTGTTTCCAGTCACGAGTTGTTTGAGCCACATCCTTCTTCCTACAGCCTCTCTCCCTGTGTCCAATATGAGTACAAGATCATGTTTCTAAACATACTTTTTTTAAAAGATCCCAGAGTTTCAATGAAAGCAACATTATTCACAGTTCCAAAATGTGCAGAGAATTGGGGTGAGGGGGGAGTTCAACTGTTGTCCATCCTTCTCCCTCTTTCTTATCATGCTTTCCCTGATAATGGGGGCATTCAAAGCAGATTTTTGCACTTTTCTGACCTTCCATCTTGAAGTGACACACTCCTTGCAGACTGGAGTCCCTCAAGTGTAGGAAGGTATTCAACTTTCATTACTATTATCCTGTTGTCCTACCCAGAATTCAGCAGCTGGTGGAGATAAAGTAGATTACATTAAAAGGTATACTCACATTTTGCTGCGTGGACAGTTGACATCCCCTACTTGCCTCCCTAAAAAACAACAACAAACCTGGTCACACAGGGCCCAGCACCTGGCAAGGATCCTCTGTGAAGTATTTCTGGAAGTGCTCCGAGGGTGCCTCAGGGGTACAAGAACAAGCCGGTGCTTGCCGGCTGCCGCACAACCCCACCTCTGTGACCTCTGGCTGGCAGCCAGCGGTGACACAGGTGCTCTGCCACTGCATTTCCAGGAGGTCCCCATGGTGCTTGTAGAAATTTCGGTTTGCAGAATTTTATTATTTTGCTCACAGTTTGATTTATGACAGTAGATGATAGCAGTAGAGATCTCTGAGGTGCTCTGTTAGTTATGTCTATCTTAAACATGAACTACTGGATTTGAGGAAATCTTAGCCCATGTTATTGAAAGAAAAAACTATTTATATATAAAATCTTTAACTTCAGCATTATCAAGGGATTTCTCCTCCTGCAGATGCAAAACAAAACAAAACTGACATCACCCAGACTATACTAATGATAACATAAAAAGGTAAAATCTGTAATCTTTATTTATATTTTACTTCCTACCTCTTTAAATAGTCTTGATTATCAAGATTTTTACCTGAAATAACCATCCATTGTTCCTTGAAATATAGTACGGAATCTGTTTTATATCATCTTTTCTGAAGTTGTAACACTGGGCTTAGTTTCTCTTTAGTAAAAAAAAAAAAAAAAAAAAGTCAAATCGTTTTGTTTGTTAATGACAATTGAAGATGGACTTTGGCTACCAATGGCCATAGCTAGATAGGGCTCAATGTTTCCTAACAGAATAATGCGCAATTACTCTAATGTAGCTTTAGCTTTGCAAAAGAAAGTTGTGAGTTGTGCATTATAAATAACCATTGCATACAGACTGCTTGGCTGTGCCTCAGTTCTTAACTCCACACACAGCTGCTGGTAAAAGCAGAGACTTAGGTCCAAGTTAACAGGTATCAAAGGTATAAGAAGAGGCAACATGAAAAAAAAAAAAAGAACAGTGTCATCAGTTTTGTAAGAGGGTCAACAATTTTCTGTTGCTTACATCCTAATGCTTTCTCCCTCCAATTAGTGGAGAATCTCTGATCCTTTCCAGATGTTCTCAAGGCCAGAGACAAATCTAATGTCCCACTTCATTATTTCCAAAATGGCTAGAGTTGGCCATCTTATTTCTTTTCTGTAAAGTACACAGGGAAATGTGCATAATCAGGGAACCTGTAGAACTGTGAAAACAGCAATTCATTACTGCAACATAAACACATGATTTGCAACTTTTTCCTAGAGGAGTGGCTGAGTGAGATCCCATCTGGTGGCTAGAATCCAATGCTGCGGAGTCACACAGCAACTCCAGTCATTTCCTTGTGATGATGACTGGTGCCTGCATCAGTTTTTAAAAACCAGATGCTTTCTGTTTTTAAAAAACGGTATATTTATTTGAGAGAAGGAACATTCTCCTACTGTAGTGCTACTACTATTCTACTTTTCTAATGAGCTAAATTAAATGTTGATTTTGTGAAGGGCTGGCTCATCTTATTGCAGAATCTCAGACTTACGCAGAGACTCTCTTCCTGACATGGGCATCCTCAGTCACTCATTCAGGGCTGCCCCAGGGTTGGTTTTTAGCTTCTGCTCCACAGGCTCAGTGCAGGCCTTGCCTGCTCTGTGAAGCCTGTCTTAACATGACGTTGTAGAACAACAGAGCTGGGAGATCACCTTAGCTCCTACTGTAGATGAGGAAACTGAGACAGGAAGCTGTGAAACAACCCGCTGGAGGTCTTGCAGCTGGTTAAAGTTCAGATAGAACTCAAGTCTTTTAGTGTGAGACACTGTACTCCCATTCCCACTCTGGCTTTGCCTTTCTCTGGATTCCTGCAGTCTACTGCATTATTTAACAGTTAAATGTGTATTGCCTGGTGGCACTCCCTGAGTCCTTCTTGTGTCTGAACCTTGTGCTGACTGCTGACTGCACGGTAGGTGTTCTAGAAAGATGTGTTACTTGATTGGCATCAGTGTGTGCACTGATGTGGATCATGCCTCCTGACCAAGCCTTCTCACGAGACTAGAATGCAGACTCCCGTTAAGATTTTTCTACTTGTACCAACTTCTTGAAAAGATTCCATACACCAGTTGCAAGCATGCCTATATTTTAAAAAATCAATCTATTTAATATCAGAGTTGTCAACTCTCAACACACAAAATCATTAAAAAAAAAGGACTGGAACCATATGATGTTCCACTGGGACAAAAATATCTTCATTCACCGCTGGGAAAGGTAAGGAGTGGGGCGCGAGCCCACTGGGTCCTCTCAGACTCAAAGCTAAGCAATTGGCACAAAAACTGAAAAATTCAGCCAATTACCTGGATATTTTAGTTTGTCTTATAAAAAAATGGTGTGTAGAGGTGTCCAGAAGTCTATCATTGCTTAGTTGTCAGTCAAAAAGTCATTGTTATACATAAATATGATGTCATATCAATGCATAATAAACCTTCCTGTCAATCAAAAGTATTGTTATGTATAGACTTTGTGTCAGACATTTTAGGCTTTGCATTAAGATATGAAGTGCATGCAAATTAAGGAAAATTTAAAGATGGCATGGCCACAGGCAAATATATTTAAATAGAGCTAGACTTTACAGGAAAATTGACACTTGAGCAAAAACACAAAATGCAAGTGAGTAAATACAGTTTTCTTCAACAAAGAAGCCAGCTTTTGAAGGTGGAAAGAGAAATATAATTTTATTGTGATATACACATATTTTCCATTTGGACATATCCACTCATTAGGAGTTTGTAATTGGGAAGGGAAAAATAATAAGAGTAAAAAGATATTACGACCAACATCTCATTTTTCACCTTTCCTAATATTTAAAAGACATTTAAATCAAATATAGCTAATTTTCAAAGGAATTATCTGACAAGTTAATTTAAAAATACTTCCATCTGAAAATCAAAATCTTTGGTCCAATTTTCCTTTCTCATCACTAGTAAAATTTCTTTTACTGTGAGAGTCTGCCATATGCAACAAGACCCTCAAACAGTAGGGAGGATGTGCCCAGTTGTCTCTTGTCTTTCTTTCTCTCCACACCTTTGCTCTGGTATGCCACTACCCCTCCTGTGACTACAACACCCCCCCCCCAAAAGAATCAAGGAAGAGAGAACCATAATATAAACCATGCACTTTTGGTGATAATGATATGTCAATGTAGGTTCATCAATTTTAATAAAGTGCACCACTCTGGTGGGTCATATTGATAAGTGGGGAGGCTATTCATGTGTGGGGAAGGGGTATATGGGAAATGTCTGTACCTTCCTCTCTTTTTCCATGAACCTCAAAATTTTCTAAAACATAATGTTTTTGTTTTGTTTTAATTAATCAAAGTAGAAGGCATAGGATGAATGGTTAAAGTCCCATTCTGTCTAACCCAAGTAGCACTGAACACTTCTGTGTAGGTACTAGCCTACCTACAGTACTTATGAAATTCAATATATGACTTTAGGGCAAGTCATTTAACCTCTCTGACTCAAGTTCTTCATCATTATGCATAGCCTAAATATCTATTGAATACTTTTCCTCCATTCTAAATACTAGGATAGAGCAATAAGCTAGATTATGGTTCAGTATTAAAGGGGAAGTGGACTGTAATAAATTTCTTGGTTCATTATTTAATTAGGGGTGAGAACGTACAGCAGGGGAATCTAATATAACCACCAAAGGCAGAGTGAGAGGTGGGTGGGTGGAGAGTCTGGTAATAAAGCCTAGCAACCAGAAATGGTTCTAGAGAGGCTCATACGTGATAATAAGAAAGTGCCATGCAAAGTATAGAGAACTACGTATGACCTAGTATTATTAATTTAGGGATATTTAATTATGATTCTGGAGTATAAGCATCTAGCTAATAGATGCTAAAAAATATGTATTGAATGGACTCCTTTTATAAACCCTTTCACAGCCTGAATTTATTCCCAAAATGAAGCCACGTGATATTAAATGCAAGTTGCAGAGTCCTAAGAAGGCAGGAGGTGTGCCTTCCTTGTTCACTTCTGCTGCAGGGCCTGGCTTATAGCAGAGACTAAATAAACATGAAGGGCAGAATGAACAAATAGGCTAGAACCGCTTCATTTCACAGATGACAAAAATAAAGACTAGAAAAATTACTTTGTTCAAAGTCACAGGTTACAAAGTAGCACAATTAAAATTTTAAATCCAGGATTCCCTGCTCTTTCAAAAAATGTTTTTTGAGTATAATTGACACAAAGTGTTACATTAGTTTCAGGTGAAAAACACAGTGATTGGAGTGTAGCTACCACCTAGCACCACGCAACACTCTTACAATACCACAGGCCATATCCTTATGCTATGCCTTTTATTCCCCTGATTTATTCATCCCTTAACTGGAAATCTGTATCTCACACTCCCCTCCGCCCATTTTGCCCAGTCCTCTACATGGATCCCCTCTGGCAACCCTCAGTTCGTTCTCTGTATTTATAGGTCTGATTCTACTTTTGGTTTATTCATTTGTTTTGTTTTTTAGATTCCACATGTGAGTGAAATCATGGTATTTGTCCCTCTCAAGTCTGACTTATTTCACTTAAAATAATACTCTCTACGTCTATCCATGTTATTACCAATGTCAAGATCTCATCCCCTTTATGGCTGTATAATATCTCATTGTGTACATAGACCACATCTTTCTTATTCGTTTGTCTATCAATGGACACTTAAGTTGCTTTCATATTCTTGGTTATTATAAATAATACTGCAATAAAGATATGGGTACATAGGTATTTTTGAATTAGTGTATTCATTTTCTTTAAAAAATTTTTTTAAATGTTTTTATTTATTTTTGAAAGAGAGACAGCATGAGCAGGGGAGGGTCAGAGAGAGAGGGAGACACAGAATCTGAAGCAGGCTCCAGGCTCTGAGCTAGCTGTCAGCACAGAGTCTGACATGGGCCTCAAACCCATAAACTGTGAGATCATGACCTGAGCCAAAGTCAGACACTTAACCGACTGAGCCACCCAGGAGCCCCTAATGTATTCATTTTCTCTAGGAAAATACCCAGTAGTGGAATTACTGGATTATATAGTGGCTGTACCAATCTACATTCCCACCAATGGTGCACAGAGGTTCTCTTTTCTCTATTATCCTCATCAACACGTGTGATTTCTTGTCTTTTTGATTCTAGTCTTTCTGACAGGTGTAAGGTGATATCTCATTGTGATTTTGATTTGCATTTTCCTGATGATTTGTGATGTTGGACATCTTTTCATGTATCTTTTGGGCCTCTTGATATCTTCTTTGGGGGGGTTTTCTGTTTGTTTGTTTTTTTGTATTAGTAGTACAGAATAGTACAAGTTCTATATATATTTTGGATATTAACCCCTTATGTGGTATATCATTTGCAAATACCTTCTCCCATTCACATGTAACAACAACTAATACAGAGGGTTTCTATTCTTAGCAGCAGCTGTTTTATCCCTTAAAACAAAACAAAACAAAACAAAACAAAACAAAAAACAAAACCAAAAACCAAACCAAAACAAAAAAACACCTCTGTACTATGGGAATGAATTTTGGCCCAAACTTTCTCTGTTTTACATGAGAAAATGATATTCCCTTTATTACCATGCTTTGACCATTACAAAAGCTTTAACATTCACTGACAGTAATGATACTCATACTCCACACTGTTATTAGTTACTAAGTTTTACTCAAAACTCCATAAAATTTGAGGGGGTTATTGATATAGAAGGAATTTAATATCAGCCTGCTGCAAAGGAAAATACATACAAGATATTACCCCAAAATTGATTTTCTTTCCTCCTGAGAAGAGAATAATAATCTCTAGAGATTATTTTTGGTCTTATCCACAATGTCTTTGATCAAAGAATATTATATATATATACAGATTTTGCTATTGTTAATAGATTAAGAGATTAAGAGTTAAAAACCCTATATCTTAGAAGCAATATCTAGAAAAATGTTGCTATGGTTGATCTGAGAGAAATTACTGCCTGTGTTCTCTTCTAGGATTTTTATGGTTTCAGGTCTCACATTTAGTTCTTTTATCCATTTTGAGTTTATTTTTATGTATAATGTAAGAAAGTGGTCCAGTTTCATTCTTTTGCATGTAGCTATCCAGTTTTCCCAGCATCATTTACTGAAGAGACTGTGTTTTTCCCATTGTATACTTTTGCCTCCTTTGCCATAGGTTAGTTGGCCATATAAATGTGGGTTTGTTTCTGGGTTCTCTATTCTCTTCCATTGATCTATGTGTCTATTTTTGTGCCAGTACCATACTGTTTTGATTACTACAGCTTTGTAGTATATTTTGAAATCTGGAACTGCCGTACTTCCAGCTTTGTTTTTTCTCAAGATTGCCCTAGCTATCCAGGATCTTTTGTGGTTTCATAAAAATGTTAGTATTATTTGTTCTTAGATGTTATTCAGTGAGGAAAGGGATTACCCAAAGGTATAAATACCAAAAGACAAGACTCACTGGGAGCCATATTGGAACCTAGCCACAAAATTACCCTGAATCACATGCTACTCCAGGAAAGCAAGTAGCCATTAAGATCAGAGTGCAGGGAAAGTGCCTATACCACCTAACTTATAAATTACAAAATAATGAAGTTCTACACACCAGCTCTCCCTATGAATAAAGCCCCAGTTTGCTTATATTCTGTAAAGCAAAAAAGCTATTAAAATTTCTCAACTTGGGTTTGAACAAACAAACAAGCAAAATCTAGCATAATAAGAAAGCATAAAATACAGGAAAAAACATTCTTAGTATCAAGGGGCTTATATTATGTGAGAGGTTTCAAGTAATTGGTACCCAGAAGGGACTATATATGTTGGCTGAATTGTTCTGAAAATATCTCCATCCTGCTGACCAATTCACAGAGAGTTGCTGATAACACAGTCAGAGGAGGTCACAAGATTTCACTGCTAGATAGAGAAAAGAAGTTCCATAAAGGAGGCAGAAGGATAGAGAGATGCAGAAATTTTGTAAAAGGGCAGAAAGGTATTTGGGACCAACAGGTAGACTATAACTCACCCAGAGATTCCCTAAAGCTATTCCCCACCAAACCAAACAATAAGAACAACCTCATCACAGAAGGCAAGGGATTTAGACTACTTGAGTCCAATTCACCATTGAGTCCCTCTGTGGGAAATTTGATTTAATCCCGAAGATGGACACATCTTACTGTCCTGAGGAAGTGTACATTCTCACAGCTCCCAGCCAAAAACTAAAATGTGCTTCAAAGTAGGTCAGAGACAAATGACAGCTCTCAGGAGCTTTGCAGTGCACCATGCATGTAAAAGAAGAAAAACAAACCTGCTTACAGAAGAGTTTCCATGCTCAGATTTTAGAATAAATTCTCTCGCTGTAATGAAGTACAGAATAATCCTTTTGCACTTATTGAATTATTGAGTTAAGAATTTTGGCCATGCATTTTATTCTTGACCTTGATTATCCTTTTTCACCCATCCATTTTTGAGAACTACCTTGTTGAATCATTCCTCTTGCTCATGCCCCCATGCCTTCCCTCTTTTAGGTCTTTGTTCATATTCTCTCTATTTTCCTGACTAGCTGTATATGTCTGATCCTAGCCAAATTTTAAAAGTTTAGATGCCACCTCATCTATGCATGTCAAGGCCAGTACCGTAATCCCTCTTTTCTCTGCACTCTTAAAAATATCTTTCCTTTGGCTCATCATTTTGTTTCATGATTTGTGACACAGGGGAGGTTTAGATAAAGCGATTAATTAATTAAACAAACACTTATTGAGCATCTATTATGTCCTTTGTGTTGGGAATACAAAGATGATTAATCATGAGCTCCCTAGCAAAAGCTCATATTCTATCAGAAGTGACAGATGTGCAGTTTACAGCTCACTGTAATGAATTTCTATAATGAATATGGATGGAGGGCTGTGGAAGCACAGAAAAAGGATTGAGTCAGTATTCATATATTTAGCTTAACAGACATAGATAAAGAAGTTACTATTTGCCAGGAAGAACTCCAAATACCATAAAATATTAACTTAATTCATCCATCTAACAATCTTACAAAGTACCTATTATTCTTCTTCCTAGTTTAGAGATGAAGAAACTGAGGCATGTCCACACAGCAGGAAGGTGGCAGAGCCAGCATTTGATCCAGGTAGTCTGAGTCCTGAATCCCTGCTCAGAATGAGCAGACTATGTTGACTCAATATACATTTGATGATCAGAAAAGTTTAAGAAATAGACTTATTTCCAAAAGCAGTTGATTGTCCTGATGAAACAGCACATTGCATGCGATACAAATCCCATGAATGTCCATGCAATAAATGTCTTGGTTCTTGAAGGACATGTAGGCATTTGATCGGCAAAGCAGCGAAAGAAGGGCACTACCCACAAGATGGATGGCATGTGCCAAAACGTAGAGCTGGGAAAAGACAGGGATGATTTAGAGGACTGTGGGAAGTTCTGTGGCAGGTGCTGGGTCTGTCTGCCTCATTTCCAGTCTCACCCTTTGCCCTGCTCTGCTCTGTATCATACCTAGAGCTGTTCCTGTGGGCTGTGTCATCCAGACATCTGCAAGGGGATGGGTTTGCCCAGGGAAGGCCTGGCCAGACACTGCGCACCAGAAGGTGGGCAGAACACAGAGCATCTCTCCCAGATCCTCTTGTCTGTGGCAGTGCCCCTGGCGATGGCTATGTCTTCTGGCAGCTTCTGTCAGGCAGCTCTGGCCCCTGGTCCCCATCTTCTCCCATGGATCCTCTAACCCACGTGTGCTTGGTGTCTTGCACTTGCTAACCTCTGAGCTCTTCACCATCCCTCGCTTGGTCCTCAGCTCTACTATTTCCTGTTGAGCAACCCCTAGTACTAAGTTCCCTTTCAAAAAAAATCTTAGCTGGGCTTCTATTTCATGCTTAGACACTGACAGATATACTCAGAATATTAGGGGAAAGTATAGTATATTCATCACATGAGAGAGGAAAAAGTTGAATTTATCATTGGTGAAGCACAATAAAGCATTTTAATAATATGGTCGGTTTCCTCTTTATTTAAAAAATTACTTTATGTTTTGCAAATGTATGCTGTACTGTGATATATAAGTAAATATATACAGCATATCATACATAACATAATTTAAGTCTATTTAATGAATTTGTATTTATATGTTGTTTATAAATTATATATAGTATTTATTTGTGTACTCTATATACATTTATATGTACCATGTATAAATATATGCAAATTACATCAAAGATATATTCATATCTTTAAATATATTTAAATATATATATTTTGAGGTAAGACCATTTCTACTAATGGGGCATTCATTTGAAAAGCTTGGAGTCTCTAAAAAGAAAAAAGAAAAGCTTGGAATCTCCATAAAAATACATTGAGATGGTGTCAGAATGCCAACAAAATTCATAATCTATTAGCATTCTCGTGATAGGCAATGTTGTGTGAGAACTCATGACAGAAGCATGTTAAAAACAGTGTCACAGAATGACTTACGTGACTTATGCAGGCAGGTTTCATTTGCCTTAGATAAGGTTTAAATAAATTAAGCTCTCTAACATTGGCAGGAGAAAGAGATGAAAGGAATGAAGGTTGGAGGAAGGGAGACAGGGAAGGAAGTAAAGAAGGAAGGGAATCTATTCAATGGCACACAAACAAAAATGAAAAGATAAGCTGGCCCGAAAGCTCCAGCTTCCCATTCTCTCGTCACTGTCCCCAGGGTAGACCCTCGAAGGTCCAGAAATTCTTCCTTTTGGGTGTTGGTACCTATAGAGGACATGTGGCTTGTCTTGAAGGTGACTTAGCGCCCTGTATTCTCATCCTTCCTTCTCCAGATCAATGAAAGAATAGGACTGACTCCATTGTATCCGATAGAATAGTTGCAATGGCCACAGAGAGAATGCCTGTCTAAGTACACAAAGCCTGCTTCGGATTCTCAATTTCAATCTCTCTCTCTCCCTCCCTCTCTCTCTCTCTCTCTCTCTCCACACACACATACTTGTATACATGCACTCTGTCTCTCAAAATATGTAAAAACCTAAAAAAAAAAAAGTAGTCCAGGAAAAGCAAAGTGAGCACTCACAGGCATGTGAAGGTATGAGAAATCCCAAAACTCAGGTCCTTTTCTAAATGTCCAGACCCTGGGTATGAGCAGGGTTGTCATCCTATAAAATGCCTGAGCAGCAACTCAAAATAGTTGTTTTTCTCATCACACGGTTTTATATAATTTTCTACTTTCTTTGGCATTTTAAAATGCTAGTCATTTTTATTTGTGTTTTCAAGTGACCCTAGGGGAAGAACAGAAGGAGGGGGCGAGGAAAACAGCCAAAATAGCTCAACACCTGAGCTTGCTCCTACTGCTCTTTTTCAAGTTCATGCTTCTGCACCAGTTGGTTCGATCTGGACAGAACCCTGGGAAATGAGCGAACCTATAGAATAATTTTTTTGTGTTGTGCTTCATGTCTCAGAATAGCTATTTTCAACTAGTATCACAGAGAGCTGCTACTAGCAACTGTTAAATTACATAGGAATTTGACTTCACACTGTTTATTGAAGAAATGCTGGAGCATATTAAGTGAAGCTTTACTGTGCTTGTATATTTCTCAAATGCAGCCACAATGCTAAGTGGCTTTATTACAGCGAACAGTTGATATAGCATTTATAATATATAAGCATTTAAATTATATTTTATGTTTTCAAACAATCTATGAAAACAAGATAAAGAAACAGTTTACTTTTGATGTTTGGGAAAAGAAACTAGAAATAAAATTAAAAGTCTTGATACAGAAAATGCTCTCATCTATGCTGTAGATTTTGGAAGATTAAAAGAATATACATGTGTCATAAAATATATGCTTTTCAGGGTACTTTTAAGAAATAAGAAAATCTAATCTCCGTATTTGACAAAACCAGCACTTAATTTCCTTTGGGTACGTCCTTTTCTATCCTTGAGAATTACAAATCTCTAAGCATTATCAGTTATACATCTTCCCTAGTGCTTAGTTCTTGGATTTATGTTCTATTCAAGTACTGATTGCATTAAATAATAATGTTAATTCTCAGTAGTTATTAGTCAAAATTAGGTAGATTATTTGAAATCTCCCTATCATAATAAAAATACAATTTAAAATACCTTTGTTACTTTTTTGTCAAGGGAGCATCATTATTATAATTACCATCTCCTGAAGATAGTATTTATTACTTCTATATAAAACAGAGAGCATCACTAGATCCACCTTTAAGGAGCAGACAACATAAGGATAGAGAAGAGGGAATTATTTTAACCCCCTTCCCCCCACCCCCGCAGGTTACTACTAAGACAGATGATAAGCTTTGCTTCACAATAGAGCGTAGGCATCACTGAACAGACAGCAGCTTCTTAGGTATACCATGAGAATATTTTAAAACACATGTGAAGATGCGAACTGTGGATTTTTCACTTTTTCCTACTAAGCTACATGCTATCGCAAAGTATGTTTTCTGATCATATTTTTAATATGCATATGTGTGTATGTATTCCAGATCTTGGTTTATTTAAAGGAAAAATAGCAGTCTTCCAAAGCATGGATTCCAAAGGGCATAATTAAATTTTAAAAACACTTTGGGCTAATTTTAATATTTCAGGCTAAAAAAAAAAGTGAATGAGGTGGTAGTGGTTGGGAAGATACTCATTTGGCTGCTCAGAGAGCTGTGTCTGGGTTCTGGGACCCCTCAAGTATAGCAGCAGCTGTGCCCATAGATGATCCGGCACCCATTCCAAGCGCCTGGCTAGAAGTGGGAAATTCATGTTTCCCAACTACCTGCGCCAAGTACAGGGAAAAGCATTGTCAAGACTCTGCAGTTCTTCTCTTTGGGTTTGCCATGGATACTACGGTGATAGTTCTCCAAAAAACAAAGGATAATGAAACTGTTAGGAGAGTTTGATCTTCTCATACCTCTGCTGCATATTAGAACCTTACACTCATCCCAAAAACTACAGAATGCATGAGTTTTCCAACTTTTAATCTCCTTGGATTTGAAAAATAATCTTTTTAAGCCAAAACTTTTTGTGAGCCTGGGGGAAAACTGTATTTCATGAAAACCTAATGACCATTTAGAAGCCATAATAGAAGAGTTATTTTATCACTAATGGACATGTTTTGGAACTAAACAGTAGAATTTTAAGGAAACCATGAAAATAATACTACTAAATGCCTAAGTTTTTAGGAGAAATGATCTAATAGAATGAAAAAGTTAACCAAAGACAGAGAGATAAGGATCAGGATGAATTAGGAAACAGACATTGCAGGAGAAATACTACTAAGTCACCCGGCCACATTGCTGAAATTCCACCATAAAAATCTATTGCTTTATGTTCTCTACCAAAAATCCCTTTGTGGTTCTCTGATCTTTCCTCTTCTAAATTGAAATATTTAAAAGTCCTAGGCAAGTTTCATTGTGATTAGTGTCAAATACACAATTTGATCCCAAGACCTCCGTTCTGGCATCCAGTGCTATTTACCTTATAGTAATCTTTCTGAAAATGGGATTTTTAACTCAACGCTAACCTTAAGAATAAGTATATTCTTTTTATAAATTTTTAAAGTTTATTTATTTTTGAGAGAGAAACAGAGACAGAGACAAAGACAGAGAGAGAGAGAGAGAGAGAGCACACACGGAAGCAGGGGAGGGACAGAGAGGGAGACACAGAATTGGAAGCAGGCTCTAGGCTTTGAGCTGTCAGCACAGAGCCTAAAACAGGGCTGAAACTCACGAACTGTGAGTTCATGACTGGAACTGAAGTTGGATGCTTAACCAACTGAGCCACCAAGGTGCCTCCCAAATTAGTACATTTTAAAATAATTTTAATGTCCATATTTGTTTTGGGTCTAGGGCTGGTGTTAAGTAGCTCAATTTTAATTATCTTTGACTGAAAGCATCCCAAGTGATGGCCAAATGAGATGAGGGACCACTATGTAAAGGAGAGTTTCACAGACCGAATTCCAAAAATGGTGGGCTCATTGGTCAATCACTGACACATGACACAGCATAGTATAGGAATACCAGTAATCACCAGCACCATATTTATAAAGCTAGAGTTAACTTAGTTTAGACAAAGTTTTATCACATAAAATGAATTAGTTAATTTAGATCTCATTGACATTATAGATTTAATTAATTTGTAATCGCATGTTATTTCAAGGTTATATAAATCTTTTGAGCATTGAGAAGTCTGAGAAAATTCATCTTTTGAAGACAAAACATTGTTCAAATTCTCAAGTTCAGCAAACTTGATCATTTGCCATGTTGTGACATCCTTATTCTCTTCTCAACCCCACCTGCATTTGTACTCTGGATAACTGGCTTGTGTGTGTACGTGTGTGTGTGTGTGTGTGTGTGTGTGTAAGTGAATTTATATCAGCAGCAAACACCAAGAACCAATTCAAAGATTACAGGACTCAGATCCTTAGGTGCCTAGTTCACAACTAGGGAAATACTGCATATAGGGAGATTAATTTGATTTAGAGACAGTTAGATAACCACTTACACATATTTGGTTTGTGTCTGAGTCCAAAATTTCCAAATGTTACTCATTCTTGCTTCTCATTCCTGATCCATTTAAGTAATTTCCTGGGGGAAAATATATATTTGTTCATTCGCCTTGTTTTGTCCCTTGGGCAGAGCTGGGATTTGAATGCAGGATAGCTGAACTCAAAAACCTGTGTCTTTGCTTCACAAGCTCAGAAATCTTAATTCTAAAGTGAGAGCACAAAGACACCAGACTGACTTTTACGTCATTGCAGCAACTGTGTCACTGAGTTCTAAGAGGTGACAATGAGGTTCTATACAATCCCACTTGTTCTTCAGAGTTTCTTTCTCTTGACCCCACACCCTTTTGATATAAATCCTTGTGTCCAACAGGAATATGACCATGTTTCTAACCTTTGAAACTAGTAAGAATGGAATCAATTATTGACTGCTGCATAATAGATCCCTTCAAAACTTAGTCACTTGAAACGACAATTATTGTCATGATTCCACGAATTGACTGGACAGTTATTCTACGCCATGTAGTGCTGGCTGGGATCACTCATGTAGAGCTAATTTAGCTGGTAGCTAGGCTGAGCCGCCTGAGTTTTCCTCCATGTGGCCTTTCTCATTAGCAGAATTGCCTATACTTCTTTCAAAGTTTAAATGATTCCAAAAAGGAATATCCCAAAAGGATAAGCCCCAACATAAGAGGACTCATTGAGCTTCTACTTGTATCAGACCTTCTAATGACCAGAGCAATTCACATGGATAAAGCCATAGTCAGTGATGGGACTACATAAGGGCATGAATACAGGCAGGTGTGATTAATTGGGGGCCATCAGTGTAACAGACTACCATAAAAAAAAAACTAAAAAATCTAGCTGTGGATCAGTTTTCAATTATTTCAACATATTTTCAACTGGTATACCATTAACATTTTGTTGGGTATGAAGTCTTAAAGAATGCTATTAATAGGAGAGGAAAGATATACATATGCAAATCTATAATGTGATCCCACCTGGGGTGAGATATTCAGAAATATATATACTGGTCTCTTACTCTGTCCTGACCCAGGGTTCCTAAATTCCTTAAGAGGTAAGAGGTAAGAGCACTAGGACAGTCTCTCTAATTTGGTCTTTGATCCATCCCTGACCTGGAGTATTCCTAAGTGATAAGAGCATTAGGAACAGCTCTTGTTCTATCAAAGTGACTCTGGGTCAGCTCTTGGATAGGAGCTGGTCACTAAAAGGACCAAGCCATGATTAGACACTTGAAATTTTCAGGGCTTCCTCCATTCTTTCTAGAAGAGAGAAGGGCTGAAAATGGAGTTCATGACCGGCCATGCCTATTAAAATCCAAATGGATGGGAAGCCTCCATTAAAATCCAAAAAGTACTGGGTTCAGAGAACTTCTAGGTGAGCAAACACACCCTCACTAGGAGAATGTCACAACCCAACTCCACAGGGACAGAGGCTGCTACCATCATGACCCTCAGATTTTGCAGCTATGTATCTCTTCATCTGCTATTCATCTGTATCTTTTCATAAACTGCTGAATGTAAGTAAATGTTTTTTTGAGTTCTGTGATCTGCTCTACCAAATTAATTGAATCCAAAAGTGAAGGAGGTCACGGGAACCTCTGATTTGTAGCCAAGTCAGAGAGAAATTGTGGGAAACTTGGGGACCTGAAATGGGATGGAGACAGTCTTGTGAGACTGAGCCTTTAACCTATGTGATCTGATGCTATCTTCAGGTAGACCGTGTCAGAAAGGAGCTAAAGTGTAGGACACCCAGTTGATGTCATGGAGAATTGCATAGTGTGGGAAAACCCCACACACATCTGGTGACCAGAAGTGTCATAAGTGAAGTCTTGTATGTGTGGTAGCCTTGTGGGAGTGAAGGGGACACCTAGGTAGACACTGAGTTTTTTTAAAAAAATACATCCCGTTAAGGAGAAAGGTGAGAATTTAGAATAGACTCAAGGGCAGCTCCAACCGACCCTCTCCCTCCAACTTCCAAAGCAAATCTCAGGTCACAGCAAGCGGCCCATGAAATGCATCTGAGGACAGGAAAATGGTGCAAACACAAAATTCAACTGCATTAGAAAAATTAACGTTGGTTTGAATCAGCAATTCTACATAAAGCAGGCCAGGTCTTTAAATAAATTAATGCAAAACATACTTGCTATTTTCACCCGACTTTTGGTTCCCTAAGTCTAACTTTTGTGCAACAATTAAAAAAATATTCTTCCACGTAATGAGTTCCTCATTCAAAGGACTTGATCACACAGTTTTGAGGCTGAGAAGTTTCATATCTGATTCCAGGAGAAGGCACAATCATTGGGAGTGGGTAAATATCAAGGTGGGTTTCAGAAGATCAAGTTAGAATTTGGAACAACCTGTAAAATTTAGCATGGTAGAGAGAAGAACACCACAGTATGAAAACAACAACAAAAACAACAACAGTAGGATTATAACTTCTGTTGAATTTTCCTGAGGGGACAGACTAAAGTAATGTGTAAATAAGAGATTTGATGGGGGTCATTTCCATTGCTTAGCAATACAATTCCTTTCTCTTCTCTCTTTATGTATCACCAGGATGCTTGAATCTGTTTATTCATTGACCTAGCAGTTAAAAACACCACAGTAACTGACCTATAGTGCAAATACTTGTTAGTTTAGTTCTCATAGATTGGATCAGATGGTCCTTTTACAAGTATTATCAATATATTACATGACCTGTAAACAGGTGGTCCCAACTTCTAAGGATGACAATACTTTACTCAGTAGTGCTTCCCCCCACCCTCAAAGAATAAGCCTAGATAAGGCAATAATTTCTTTTAATGGATTAATTCTGATAACTTCAACGACAGTTTCACTGCAAGATGTAGATGCCTTTCAATCCTCCTTATGAATTAAAATAGTGAATCCTTTTCGGCGTCATCAATATGGTGGTTATAAACAGAAGTGAGACTCAAAGGGTAGTGTTTTAAATGAAGCCATATCCCTACACTTTTTCTGTCTTGGATTCCCCGGAGTCTCGTCCTGAATTCATCTAGAACAGAACTTAAATGATGTTTGCATTAACTACAGTGAAAACTGGTCATTGGATCCATTTCTACCCAAAGAAACACAGACAAAGCGGGTGGTTAAGTCTTCCTCTCCGCCAGGACCTAAACATTTCCTCGAAGTTTTAAACCCTAAATATATCCTCAAAGTCTACCCCCTCCTCGATCAAATATCTGTGCAATAAGTATCAAGAATTTATGCAAAGGTAAGGCAAAAGTGCCTCACTGTCTAGGAGCCTTCCAACGTGTTGGTGCTAGTTTGGATCTTGTGGGTGTGATACCGGTGTTTTCTTGAAGGAGTTGAATTGACGCCAATAGGTCACCCTCCCCCCATGGGCACGTTGTATTATGGTTATTCCTCCCCTAGGGCGGTGGAGACAACTGCGCGGTCGGACACCCTCATACTTGAGGTTTTCAAAGTAAACCAAGAACCTAGCGCTTCCGTGGAGTCCAAAATCCGCCTGCGAACTTGAGGACCAGAGAGTTCGGCGGAAAGGAAAGGTGACTGGGAAGTTGCGCCACCTTCGCCGGGCACTTTCCACGGAGGAGAGTCTAATAAGTGGGGGGTCGCGGGAAAAGAGAGGCAAAGAAAGGGAGAAACACCCTCCTCCTCTTTGAGAAATTGCTTCTCAGCCAGAGATCTGGGTATTATTTTACCTGTATTTATAAAAACCACCACCGCACTCCCTGCCAACTACCCGACTGCCTCGACTTCCATTAAAAGCAGCTACTAAGACCAAAGAAAGAGGGAAAGACTGAGAAGAGGGGGGGAAGACAAATAAATAAATAAAAGAGAGCGCGGGGGG